>JAPYZI010000152.1:0-75432 GCA_030523105.1 Ophioninae sp. A BG-2022a | reverse complement strand
ATTTGCAAAAATCGATGGTCCAACTTTAAAATTCTGCCAAAAATCGAAAAATCATCGGATTTTAATGATTAAAAAAGCATTTTGACGAGAAAGTCATAATGAAGAGATTGAGCGCAAAGTGGGGTGCCAAATCGCAAAGGAACAGAAGTTATCCATGATTTCGTGAAAAAACTTTTTTCCTTCAAAAATCCAAAAAAATTTTGGATTTTTAATATTTTTGTTATCGGTCCATTTCGGTGTAATTTTGTCCCCTGAACACGAATCAATCATTTATTTCCCCCAAAACCCAAAATTGTGAGGGAAAAACGGCAAAAAAATATTTTAGAAACTTTTTTTGCATTTTCCCAGTATAATTTTTTGTCTTTTCTCCACGCTGCGCTCGTAACGAATCTACAAGTGCATACACACACACATGCGCCCACGCTCAGCGCTCGACATTTGGCCTGCTTCGATTCTTCGCCCGAAATGTCGCGACTTCTCAGCCGAATTCGCGTGCGGGGCGCCATCCGTCGGTGGCACCCCGCACGCTCGCAGCACAAAACTTCAAAATTGTCACTACCGAGGCAACGAGGGGCCACCACGAAAGTTTTCAGCGTGTTCGTTATTCCCTTAAGAAACAAGATATGTGCATTGCTGATGTTATATGGATATGCCGGATTTATGTATATGCAGGTATATACATGTGGGGCGCAGGCAAGTTTCTCATAACATAGCTAGCGCTACGAGTGGTAGAATAAGGCACCAAAAGTCCCGGACATTCCGCCTAGAGAAAATACCGAATTGTGCAGCCCCCTGGTTGATACGTGAAATGTGCAACTTGAACTAGAATGACGGAGGAAACACTACGCTTTTTCCCGCGCATGGGATTATTGCATTTCCGGTCCCTGTCGTTTCTCTCCCGCTCCGTAGACCAAACGGATTACGAAAGCTTTTTATTAACGCGTAATACGAAACAATGCTACATAAACCGAAGCGTTGAATAACGTTAATCCAAAAAAGATAATATTAATCGATTCCGGTAGGAAATCATTGCCAAAATTTTCCCTTGACTTGAATTTTTTATAGGTCGCAATGGAATTCCAGCAAAATTCACCAGCATGAAGGAAATGTGACTTGATTATTATCTTCAAATAGCGCAGTTATAATACTCGACTCTTGTCTTTCGGGTGTCATACACATATACGTCACTACACATCGCGTTGTATATACGCCTTAAGCACAGCACACGCACACATACGCGCCCGCGCGTACTTTTATACACATACGTGCAAATGGTGTGTGCACGACGAACGGTGCGTCTGCGTAGCGACCGCGACTGGGGAAAGCGCAGCAGTGAGCGCAGAACCGAGGAACAGCGCACGTTAAAAAAAATAAAGCAGGAAAACAGCGGAGCGTCCGTGTGCGCGCGCTCGTATGTGTGCGCGTGTGTGTATGTTTTCATATAAAATATAATAATACTCGCGTGTGAGTTTTCCTCGGATTCCCGCGGCGTCAGCCAGGGCAAAGATATATAGGCGAGCAAAAAAATCGCAAAAAAAGTGTCTTGGGTCGTTGTTCGGTCAAACTCTCCACACACTTTTTCCTCGATGACCGGAGCGCCGAATTACGTGTGTAGCCCTTAACCCCCCCCCCCTCCCCCCACCCGGAGTTCTCGAAGCACGGAAGAGAAGAAAAAAAGAACGGACGTTATTTGCACTCGAAATCCGCGTTCGGATGGAGAAGAGAGCGCTTCGACGGCGGCTGGTGGTTGTTTTCATATACAGAGTGCGTTAACACGCGATTGAGTTACTTTTTTTTCTCACTCTTTCTCCCTCTCTCTCTCTCGTCCGCTCCCTATCACCCTGTTCCTCTTCTACGCGATGGTGTAAAGTTTCGTGCGCATCGCACACTTCGTTTAATACCCGTGTGTGCGCGCGCGTGTGTATCCGTCTACGTATTATTAAATGAAGAAAATAAAATAAACGCCAGCGCGAGAGCTTCCCGTGTTCGTCGTCGGTACGGTGTATGTGTGTGTGTGTGTGTATGTGCGGGAATCGCGAGTGGCAACTCCCGCGCTCCAGGAGTCTCCGGCCTGCACGCGAAATAGAAAAATCATTTCTGTTGCTTTTTTACTGTTGTTTATTGAACCGACTACAATATCGTAACATTCTGATCGTGATTCTCAATTGATCATACATCGAGGCGCATCTAAAATCTGTAGTGTGTGCGCTGGGTGTTTTTTCCCTGTTTTTTTTCCACTTCCTTACCCCTCCCTTTGCCCGCCCGGCATTCTATTCGATAATCATCGAGGGATATTTGGAAATGATACGAAAGTGCAACGATCATTGCCGGGTTTCGGGAGTGCGGGAACTCTGGATTCCAGAGCCCTAAATATTATTGGTACTTTTGGTTTTTCTTTCAAGTTTTTTAAACCAGCCCCAAAAGACGGTTGTTATTGTTTTCTTTTCTTTTTTTTCTTCCGCGAGTCGCGAGCGACTTTGGCGAGTCGCTCATCGTGTCCCGCGGGCCTAAGGTTTCGCGCAAGTTTCTTTCTGTTTTTTTCGTTCGACGAGTGCTGCCCCATAGCCCGCCCGGAGAGATTAATCTGTATCACGATTTTGTTGGATTTGGATAACGCGGACGCCGATTTTCCCGTACGATCCTGACTGCACGAGTGATCAATCCCTCGTTTGCCCGCCTCGACAGGACGGGTTATGTTTCCCACTTTCATCGGCATCCTAGGTAAGCTTGAGTAACTTTTTATTTTTATTCCATTTTCCGTGAGGGGAGTTTGTTATTCTCGTCGAGATATCGCCCACGATACTCTGGGGCTTTTTTTTGCAATAATTTGTCCAGCCCGACAGAGACGATGAGGAACATACGAAGAGCAGGAATTTTCTTTTCACACCAAACGCTTGACTTGAATTCTTCTAGACATTCAATCGTGGTGGGAGGTGCCGAGTATAGCGCACTTCTGCTCCTTATTTAGGGCAGCCTTCAATCTCCTGGACTTTGATATCGAGGTATCTAATAATCCAGAATTGCTCGCTGTTAGAAAAAAGGATTGCAATGAAAAAGAAAGTCAAAGGAAGCAAGCAGATCTCCCATTAGCAAAGCATCGTCCATCCGCTTTAGAGCATCCGAATCCTTGCTTGTACGCGCTATTATCCTAAACGCTATACCCGGCAATTCGGATGTTCGCTTGACCCCTTGGCTTTGGTCCGAATCCTACATGTCTCACCAGAATTTTTTTGTTTTTTTTTCTCTTCACGTAATTTGCAGGATTTGGAAGAGGCGTTGTTGACGGATGGTGGCACAGAGGGGCGTTTGTTGCAAGAATTGATAGTAAGACTCCTGGAGGGCTGCCTGCCCAACGACACTCGCAATGATATCTCTACCTTCAATTACCAGATGTTCCTTCGTCGCTTGTTCCGCAAAAAGTGCCAGGTATGCGAAACACGCTCTTCTTCTTTCCCTTAACCTATCTTCGTACTTGGTTTCCCCAACGATTATGACTATCTGATTTTTTCATTTTTCAGGAATACCAGTGCATCAATCCGTTCAACACAGATGTAGACTTCGAACTCTTGCCACTCAGACAGAAAGTAGAGATATTACGCGCCCTCTGCGACTTTAGGCTTGACGCCGAAGACGTGGTACGTGATGGGCAAAGATAGGTTTCTACAAATGTGAATGTGTCCAATAAGATAAATACTGAAGTTTGGACAGGGATGGCTATTTCATTTTGGAGAATACAACTATAATGAAAGCTGAGGAAATTAGCTCAGATTTTTACAGCAAACCGGTTGTTTAATAGCAGTTGATATCTCTCACTGATGTGTTTACAGTGCTCATTGGTAATAAAATCCTCACGGAGAGTAAGTACAATTTAGAGAGAAACTTTGCAGACAGCTGTTTACATCTGTTTAAGATTGCTCTCGGTAATCTTGACAGTTTCTGAACATGAACAAATATCCAAAGCGGTCTTGACTGTTTCACAAAATGAACAAAAAGTACATACCTATTCACCGATCAGAGGACTAAAGTTTCGCACTGTTACAATAAAACAAAGATCTTAGATTCCCCCTCAATATCAACAAATGCGCAGTAACGAGTAAAGGTTTTGGAATAATCTATCGATGTCAAACATTTTTCATGGGAATAATTCTGGGATTTTTTTTTCCTTATGGTCAATTATTAACGAATACGGCATTATTATTGAAATTGCAGGAGTGCGCGCTTGGTAACTTGGACTCGGAAAGTCTGCGAGTTGAACCATTGGGTCATGACCGTAAGAATTCTGCGTACTGGTACTTCTACGGGACACGTTTATACAGGGAGGACTACGTTGATAAAGTCGAGGATATTATCGAGGCACGTACCAACAAGCCGAACAAGCCAAAGGATCGCAGACGCAAGAGACGACGGGGACGTGCGTGCAAGACCGTGGAAAAAGAGGAGGAGGAGGAGAAAGAGGAAGTTGGTTTCGTGAACGCCTACAGTGAGAGGAGAGACCGCGAGACTGTCTGGCAGGTTGTTTGCTTCACTCAGCAGGATTGGTGTCGTCTCGTCGATAAATTCCGTGATTCGGTAAAAAAACTCGTTTCGCTCTTCAATATCGAATAGTGGAACAGTCACCGGATAAATCGTTTTCCGTTGGTTATACCAGGAATACGCCACGGAACGAAAGCTCTATCATACTCTTGCTGAGGATTTTCTGCCGGAAATCCCAAAGCTCTTTGATCTCAAGGAGAAACAGCAGAGACGTCGCTTGTTGCAGAGAAACGGTACGCGAGTTTTGCGAAGCTCCGAACCCGCGGAACCTACCGAAGCGAATATGGTACGGGCGAAGATGAAGACGAAGCCGGGAAAGGGTGGGGCGAAGAAGACGACCGGTGGTCAGCAGAGTTCGAAAGGCGCCGAGAGCGACGACGACACACCACCGCTCTTGGTAGCGGCACCACCGGTACAAAAGAAGGGGCGACAAACGAACAATTCTCTCGCATCGGCTGTCGGACAAATCGTCATTCACACGAACGACGAGGTAACCGCGGTCAATGAGAAAAAAGGTCTCGGACGTACGAGCACGTACGTGTCCTCGGGCTCTGGCTACGGTTATGGTTATAATTTCGGCATTGAGGAGGAGGAGAGACGAGTAGGAATGCATAAAGTTTTGGAGAGTCTCAAGGATCACGTAGACGCCTGGCCATTCGTGGATCCTGTCGACGAGGAATACGCACCGAGGTAAAAGCCATAGCTATCTTTTTCCATAGCCCTCTCTCATAATCCTCTGATCGATAATGGAAACAAACGTCTTTCGCAGGTATTACAGCGTTGTGCGAAAGCCGATGGACCTGACGACGATGGAGGACAAGTTGGAAGGTGGTTCGTACAAGAACCTTGGCCAGTTCAAGCGCGACTTCGGTCTGATAGTGGACAACTGCCGACAGTACAACGGTTCGGACAACGAGTACACGGAGATGGTGATAAATCTGAAGGAAGCTTTCGATCGCGCGGTCGATCGTTATCTCGAGTCGGAACCGTCCAGCGACGAGGGAACCACGTTGCCGGCGTCCTCATCCTCGTTACGACCGTCGTCACCTCGCGTACTACGGACCACATCGCCGTCCCACTCGTTAACGAATACTCGCAAGCGTTACAAGAAATCAAATAGGAGATCGAAATCAAACAAGACGAAGGGAAGGAAGCCGGCACGCGGTGACGAGAACGCGGCGGAAGAGGAGGACGAGATGGAGGAGGAGGAGGAGGGTGACGCGGAAGAGGACGAGGAGGTAGATTCGAAAACTGCGAGGGAGAAGAGAGGGAAAAAGCGTTTGAGGAGAGCGCGCGAGATCGCTCTGGCGGAACGTGAGAACGAGCGGGACGAGGAGGATCGCCTTGACGAGGCGGATGAACGAGACGCGGAGCGTGATGGTGCAATATCGGAAACTACTGTGATAAAATCAAAACGAAAAAAGTACAGTGATAACGGACGTTCGTTACCGAGGAATAAGAGAGTATCGGCCAAAGAGGAGCAGGAGTTGGACAACGAGGAGGAGGAAGACGACGACGCGAAGGTCGTCCCCGAGGAGACGACGAGAAAGAGCACAAAGAGAGGCGAAACGACGGAACGTACAACAACGATGGCCTCGTTACGTGGCTCCAAGGAAGTTAAGAACGCCAAGAGGAAGAAGGACGATTTCGAGGAGGAGTACGAGACTTCGTCGCGCAAAACGAAGAGCAAGAGGATAGAGAAAAAAATTCAGGATCAGGAGAATCTTATGCTTTTCGAGAGAACGAAGAAAAACGCCAAGCAAAAGAGAAACGTGACACGGGATGACGAGGAACTCGCCGATCCCGAAAGTTCGAAAAAACCGTCATCCGTAAAAACAAAAAAAAATCGCCGGGACAAAACGGACACGGAGACAACGACGACAACTGCGACAATAATGGGGACCAACGTCAAGTCCGATGTCAAAAGTCCGACGAAGGAAAAACGTTCAAAGAGCAAGAAAATCGACGAACGCCCGAAAAATGGTGAAGTCAAGAAGCAAACGACGACCGACGCGCCCACGAGCGAAACGAAGAAAATTAACGCAGAGATGGACTCAGCGTCGAGAAAGTTCGCCGCACTCGTGAGCAACGAGGATCTCGAATCTTTGGATAGCCTTAAGGACCGTATTAGCGAGAGAAGACGGGAGGAAAAGTTGAAACTAGAACGCGAAAAACAGAGAAAAGCGATAAAGGCCGAGAGCGTTCACGTTGTAAACAAGAAAAAAGTGCCTTCAAACGGTAGTACCTTAAACGAGGTTACCAAAGGAAATTTGAAACGATCAAAGGTCAAAAAAGCGGGTAAGGAGGAGAAAGCTGGGGCAGCGAGCGGCAACTCTGCTAAGACTACGGGACAGGACGGCGACGTCATTGAGCCGTTGCCGAAAAAAATCAAAACTACACAAGGCAAAAATACCAAAGGATCAGCGAGAGAAGAGAGCCCAGCGATACAGGCTCTCAATCAAGCTACGGAGCAAACCTTAAACGTGAGTACAAGATTCTTCTTTTCCTTCAAGCTTTCGGTGAGTTTCTTCGGAGAAGATTGTCCATATTTCTATCATTATTATTTAGTTCAAGCGTATCAAGATAGTCATCATAAAAATATTAAAAAATTTTAGGATATGAACAAGTGGTTGGACGACGCTCCCCGACTCGCCGAGTTTTCGTCGGGTAGCAATTCACCAGTGTTTCACGCAACGACGCCGACGCCGACGACGGCGACAATGACGACGTTGTCGAGTGAGCAAACTCGAACGACGGCAGGACCGCCGACGAAGCAGCCAGCGGAGGCTTGGAAACGACCCAACGCGACGAAACTTTTCGGGCTTCACGGGCAAAACAGACCAAAAAAAGTCCAGCGTACGATCGACCGATTGCAACCTGGCAAGAGCAAAGGCAATTTGTTGCTGAAAAAACCGCTGAATCTGTCGAGCAGCGGTGGCAGCGTTGGTGGCAGTGGCAACAGTGCGGATGGATCCGGCGACCAATCGATCTCGGACGTGGAAAAGTCGAGTAGGGATCTCGACGACGAACCGAAGCTGAGTCTCGGCACGGTTTTGCGAAACGCCGAGTCGATACAATTGATTTGCAAGAGTCTCGTCTCGTCGCCGAATCCGAATCAGACGAGCGATGACGAGGACGACGATCGGCCGAGTGTCCCGAGCGCGCCAGCGATCAAGGACGACAAAGCGAGTAACGGAGGTGGCGCGAACAACGGTGCCAGTAAAAAGGAAGGTGCGACTCCGAGTCTCGAGAGCGAAGAACCAAAGGACCCAATCGAGGAGTCGCAAAAACCAAAATCAGCGACGCCTAATTTGAGCGCGTGGTTGAAGGCGTTCGGTGCGCCAAAATCAAAGAAGAAGGAGGACGAAGTCGCTGAGGCAGCGGAGAGTGTGGTGTCGAAGAAGGATGTTGATCAACAGGAGATCGTTGTGCCTTCGAGGCAGAGACGAATGAGCGCGGGTGGTAGCAGCGTGAGTGAATCCGTGTCGAGTTTTTCCCAAGAGTCACCGCCAGGTGTCCCGGGTCGTTCGCCCCAGAACATACAGCCGATTCTGACGCCAACCGGAGCCGAGCCGCCGATCAGAGGAGCCGGTTTCTATCAGGACGCACTTTCGACCGGAAGCAGTCCTTACAACAGTCCTTACTACGCTACACCACCACGTTACAGCGCTCAGTTGCCGCCTACGCCATCGCCTCAGAATCATCCTTTGTCGCCGGCGTATCCTTCTTCCGCGGCGTACGATCAAACTCCCCTCTATCCTCAGCCGTCCGCGCATCAAGTCTATCAGAAAGCCACGACTCCCGAGAACAACGGGGAGGTCTATCGTCAGGCATTGTCATCACCGACGAGCTTCGCCCAAGCCTCGCAGAACAATTTCCCGCAGCCAAATTCGCCGCAAAGCCAATTTCCGCAAAATTCACCACAGAACGTGGCCTCGTATCCTCAGAGTTCGCCGCGTACCAATTTTCCACAAAATTCACCGCAGCCGAACAATTATTCGACGAGTTCACCGGTGAGCAACTTCGCGGCGGGCTCGCCGCGCAACGAGACCTACGCGCAGCCGTCGTCGACGAAGCTAACCACGGTGTATCCACAAGCGATGCAGACGAGTGGATATCCACCGGCCTCGCCGCAAGCACCGGCTTCCAATTATTCCCAACCGTCGCCCCAACCACAACCGGCCACCAATTATTCCGGGTCATCGCCACGTCAATCGGCAACTCCGAGTTACTCGCAGCCATCGCCGCAACAGACGATCGCTGTGAATTACTCGCAACCGTCGCCACAGCGAGTCGTGACATCGGCACCAGGCTACTCGCAACCCTCGCCGCGACAGCAACCCTCTCCGTACTCCCAAAACTCACCGCAGCAACTCGCGTCGAATTACTCGCGCGAGTCGCCACAGCAACAGCAATCACCGCACTCGCCGTATTCGCAGCCCTCACCGAAGCCAACGCCGGCCAGTGGTTACTCACAGATGTCGCCACAGACACCGGCAAATTACTCGCAACCGTCGCCTCAATCGATCGCGACCGCGTTTCCACAAGCATCGCCACAACCCGCTGCGAATTATTCGCAACCGTCGCCGCAACAGAACGCCGCCTCGGCTGCCTACTCGCAACCGTCGCCCCAGTCTTCGTCGAGCAATTACGCCCAGGCGTCACCCCAGTCAATAAACTTTTCGTCGCAACCGTCGCCCCAGAGTTTCGTCCAACCACGCTCACCGCAGCCGCCACCGAGTTACTCGCAAGCCTCGCCCCAGAGCGTCAATTATTCTCAGCCATCGCCCCAGCAACAGACTCCCAAATATTCGCAACAATCGCCCCAGGCGTCGGCCAATTTCTCGCAGATGTCACCACAACCGGCTGCTAATTATTCTCAACTCTCACCCCAGCAATCTCAGCAGCAACCACCGCCGTCGCAACAAGTTCAGCAGCCAAACGCGTCTTCGTACTCGCAGCCCTCTCCTCAACAAGTTCGGAGTTACGCCCAAGCGTCGCCCCAGTCAGCGTCGTGCCTGCCACCGGCTCCGGTCTCCAGACAGACCGTAACGTACTCTCAAGCCTCGCCCAGACAAACTCCCAATTACGTACAAAATGCCAAAACAACCGAGGATTACGGCCAACCCGCGACAACGACAACGGTCACCTATCAGCAGAGCTTCAAGCAAAATCACACGAGTTACCTCCAGCAGCAACATCAACAGCAACAGCAGACGGCTGCGAACGCCGGCATCAGCGAGGCCGAGCGGCGCGCCGAGTACCTCAAGGGCGCCGAAGGAAAAGCGCTCCAGGAACAACAGCAGACGAGTTTCCCACCCCAAACGGACGCACCCGGAGCCCACGGTCACGCCAACAATCATCAAGTGTACCAAGCACCCAATCACTATCCACCCGCGTACGGAAATAATTTCGCAGCGAATTCGGAAAGGCTCGCGACTAGTCAGACCGCGGGCAACGAGTCCGCGAGAACGCCGAGTCGTCACGTCAACCAGGACTCGCAGCAGCACCAAGCGGCGAGTCAAGACCGCCAACACTTTGGCGATCCGAACAACACGTTGAACGCACAGAAGTACGCACAGGCGCGTTCACAGGAGCAACAGTCCCAACTGTTGACGTTCCAGCAAAATTTGGCCGGTCACGAGAGCCTCTATCAGCAAGCCGGTGGCTTTCAAGCACCGCCGTATCCAATGCCAAATCCGGGCTTGAGACCGGTATACCCGAGTCCCCATTACTTCGACGCGAGCAACAAGGGTGGCCCGGCTGTGACAAGCGGGAACGCATCGAGTCTCCCGCCTGTAAAGAAGCGCATGTACAACGAACCGGGTAGCGAGAGTGTTGCGCGGACGGCTCAGGAGAGTCCGCGGGTTAGCCAGGAACAGCAGAGTTTCGCTTTCGACCCGATGATGGGACTTGGCCAACCGGAAACGGTCGCCGCAGCGCAATTTGATCCCAGTTTCGGTAGTTTAGCCGATACGGTCGCGACCAATCCAGCTTACGCGCGTCTCGGCCTCGGTTTGGTCGGTCGTGCCACCAAAGAACAACAGCAACAATTGCTCGCGATACCGAGACCACCGGGAAAAGCGGACGGTCTCGTTTATGCGCGCGGCACCGCGTCTGCCACTTCCGAACTCGATCTCAATCTCTTGCACAGTTTGCAGAACGCCGCGGCCGCGAAGAACATCCAGAGTATGCAAACGATCGGGAGGAGAACAGCGGAAACGAGTCAACCGCCCGCTGCGCCGAAACCCAAGAAAACTCGAAAGACGAAAGCCCAGCAACAGCAGGTGCAACAACAGCAGCAACAGCAACAGCAGCAACAACAACAAAACGCCGCAGCGTCTATCGATCAACAACCGGCCCCGGGAATGCCCGGTTTCTCTCAGTATCCGAGCGGCGATCCGATCGGCTTAAAGAGTGCCGCTGTCGTGACGCCCGGTGGTAGCGCCTTCAATTTTGCAACGCCTGCCGCCACCGCAGCGAACAATTCACCGTTCTACGACAAGGAAGCCTCGGCGGCCGCCGCCGCTTTCGCTTTCCTCGACGAGTTTCGCAATCCCAATAGCTACTACAGTATGGCGCTGCGACAGCAACAACAACAGCAACAGCAGCAACAGCAACAGCAGCAGCAACAGCAGCAACAACAGCAGCAACAGCAACAACAATCGCCCACACCCGTCAGCGAGGCGGCACAGCAAGCCTGCAACAAATTGACCAATCAACAGGCCAGAAATTATTCACATCCGTTTTTACATACCGCGCAGAGACCGGCGGCTTATGGTCCCCCAGTTTCCGCTTACGTAACGCCACACGGACCAAATTTGAGCATGGACCCTGCTGCTTATCAACAGTATCTGCACTCGTTCTACGCGTTACAGCCGTCCACGCATCATCACAGATCCTCGTGGCTCTAGCCTCTGAGATCTTAACGAGACTGAATCCGATCGGACCGAAGACAACGGCGAAAAGTGCTCTCGGCAAACACGGAAGACGAATGCGCGTTAGGAACTTTCTATTTTTTTTTTTTTTTACCCGGTGACAGTATTTCGTTTTCTCTCGTCTCGATAAGACTTCTGTTTGTCATCTACTGTTTTCCTCGTTGCAGTCTCTAACGATTGTAAAGCTCTCTCACTCCCTCTCTTCATTTGCTGGACCAACGCGACTCTTGTCATTCATTAACTCTTCGTACTCGTCGCGGCGTCTAATAATTCATCCCCTCGTTCCTACCCAAACCTTTTTTTTTTTTACTAAACTATACAACTTCTTTTGGTCCTGTTTATTAAGCTCTTTTTTTTTGAAACATATTTTTTTTGTTTTTCAACGACACGATTCCAAGATTTTTATACACTTTCACTATGCGAACTGTAGTTAGCTCAAATATAGCCCGTATTATGTGTAGTAATATGTATATATAATATACAAAGAAAATGCGGATATGACGCATTATACAGATGCAACACACACGGGTCGCGAATCACGACATGTCACACACCATAACACGAATTCTATATCCGCTTTCGTTTATATATATTATTCTCTCTTTTTCTCTCTCTCTCTCTCTCTTTCTGTGTCATTATTTACTTTTTTTCTCATCTCGTCGTGCGATCGTAGTCGTCGTCGTCGTTCAACGCTCGTTTCGTTTTAAACACGTGTCGCTACCAAAGGCGAGAAGGGCACACGTATGTGTGCTCACCTCGCGGATCACGATTTATGCGTCCCCATTATCGAGGATACCATTTTGAATAAGCACAGTCAGACAAATATTGATACACACACACAGACACATACAAATATGTGTACACATTAGGGTATGTTGGAAAAAAAGTCACACAAAATTGGAACCCACCGAGTCGAGCCTGAGCTTGATAATTTTATGCCTGGTCGGTTCACACGAATGGCTTCTTTGCGTTCGAACTTTAATAATTCAGCACCTAATCAATATTTGTTAAATCCGTGGAAGTTGTCGCTATTTGAAGTGAAATATTGTCATCGAGGATAAAAACCGTCACTTTTTAAAAACTGTTATTATCGGGGGAATTAAGATACTGAGATTTTAAACGTTTTCAGTTACAAAAAATCGAGCGTACGAATTTATCAATCGGATTTAACACATTCCGATTAGTTATGGAATTATTAACGTTCAAGAGTTGACAATTTTTCGTGCCAAAGCTAAAATTTGGGATGGCTTTAATAATGTCACCGTGCCCTAATACGTACGTATTTGTATTAATGTTTTTTTTTATTTTTTACATAGTTGTAATAGCACACTACGTTAATCGTTTTGACGATTACTTTCAATCTGTGTTAATGCGAACGTGATCGCGAGGACTAGAAATGAATCGGAATTGCGTATTCGCGATTATAGACTATAGTAACGCTAACTGTAGTTACGAAAAAAAAAACATAAGGTAGGTCTTGTTTCTTTGTACATAAGATACATATCCCCTCCCCTGCCCGCCAGCTCGCCCGTCCTTACCCGTCCGCGACCTTCACAAATCACTCACAATCTCTGCGTTCCCAAAATCAAATGCTGTAATACGTGTATAGATACGCTTTTTCAGAAATTAATCTTCCGTGGTCTGGCCCGGAAGTTCGACCATAAATAATACGTTTATGTGCGTGCGTGCGTGTGTGTCTGCGTGTGCGCTCTAGAGATAAAAATGAGAACGTGAATTGAGTGCTGATGCGCGAAAAAGAATCTAAGAGTTATCCCAAAACAATAGTATCGATAAAGATATATTGAACGAAAAAAAGCTATATACTAAGAACTATAAATATATACATATATAAATATATATATTGTAAATGTGTATCGATGAAAGAAATTAAAACACAGTTTGTTACAATACGCGCATTTATTATTCTCATTTCTACATTTGCCTTTGTACTCGAGACCTTTTTAATAGAAAAAAATGCAATTTAAGTAAGTTTTTTAAAATAACAAACGTTATTAATTTAATTGACTTCGCAATTATATTTCTAATTGCCCATTTTAATTGAAGCGGTGATACATGTTTTGTTGTATCTTAGTTAAGATTCATAATAATTATTATATTTGCACGAGACTTGATACGTTTAGGAGAAAACTTGGCAGTAGGATCTTCATCCACCGGAAGTGCGACACACGCTTCTGGCTACGTTGTATGTCCATTGAATGTTGAGTAAAATGACTGAAGATTAATCACGAACGCTTGTTCTAAAAATTCGATTCTCTTTCGATCAGCGGTAGAAGAAAAACAGAGAAGTTGGCGTTTGGATCAGTTTTTATAGTCTAATACACGTTGACGCTAGCACCTCTGGTGAGTGGCTTTTGTACTTGATTACTCGAGATTCACGATACAAGAAAGTCTTGTTGCTCTCGCATTCTTCCTTCACGTATGTACGATTGGCTTCGTTGCCTATACGTGCCCCCGTGTTGTGCCCCAAATGATATTGTGAAAAGTGAGAGAGCGATCTATTAAATGCCGAAGCACGACTCCGGCATTAGGATAATCCGGGATATACGTAAGGGGTGCCCGCGAACTCCGAGAGAGGATCGTGAAATGTTTCTCGTCAACAATGGCCCACCGTATGTTTGCTATTTTTTCTCGCCTACAGCCTCATGTGCCTATAAAGTGCCACCTGTCTTATCTGTAAAACAATCGGGATCTCGCAAAGCTCTCGTCTCTGTACGATCGGGTATGGATGAAATCATCGAAGTTGCAACGACGTGAATTCTATCTCATCGACGAATCGACCGTTCTTTCCATCTTTTACCCTCATACTAATCGAAGATGATGCATTTCCAGGATTATTGGTTGTTCATTTTCGGTTTCAATTCCGTATTCCCTAGATATATGATAGAAATTTTCGATTCTGTGTACCGATAATGCGTACGGCAAAAGTCATTTCTGTAAACGTAAACCCTTTATAGATGATTCATCCGCTCGTATGTGGGGATTTGCGGTATTCGAAGCAGCGAGTCAGCGCAACGCTTCTGTGTGTTGCGATTCGAGAGTCGAAAAATCTGGTAAAGCGTATATGCATACGCGAAGTGTTACAACTGTGACGCGATGGCACTGAGTGCACAGGCGTGCCGTGTACGACACGTCTTATTTATCGTGTCTATTATTATTGTTTGAACAGCTAGTCAATTAAAATAAGAAGCAATCGATCGCGTACCCATGATCGTCCCACACAGTTTGCAAATCGATTCTCTGCATTCCGAAGTAAAACGTTTTAATAGATTTTTTGTAGTCACATCAGTTTGTGACGATTGGTATAATGTTGATCGCGGGCACGCAGACACGCTGTCGCAACGTTCCCGCGAGTAGAATTTTAGAATGCGTATTTTCCGTCGCTCGCAGTTGATTAGGTTTTTCATTAGATAGATGGATTCGTGCAAAAAGATAATTTGTCTACAAAAGTATAACACGGCCATCGGGTATCACACACCCGGGTCTTCAGCGTATCTGCAACAGAGGTCGCGATCTGTCAAGTACCAAAAAATCGAGTACGCCTCGTTATCTCGCGGCATGAAAAAAGATCAAATAAAATGAGAAAAGGACGCGGGGAACGGTAGTGCGATGGCGGTTGCGATCAATGGCGCGAACCTTGGATATGGGCTACTGTACGAAAAGGAATGTGGGTTCGTCGTACGTGTTCACGGTGCATAAACGTTGAGGTCGGGAACGCGACGCGCCACATCTCTATACGTGTACGTACGTGTGTACGATTGGACGAGTGTGTTCGACAGGGAGCACATACGTGGAAATGTCAACGTAGCAATCGGAGAAAGAGGCTCGTTCTCACTCTGATTTTCGTTGTTGGGTTTGACGAGAACGATGGGAGAAAGAGCGAGAGCTTTGACGGAGAAAAAAGGAGGCAAACGCATCCTATTAAAGGTTCAGAGATCGTTTGTTGTGTCATGGCCCCGATGTGTATGTGTGTAACGTGCCCTCAAACGGATCCGATCACTCCGTGACGACGTTGGCCTTTGCTTGTATGACGATCGCGGCAATGTCGAGAGGGAGACAATAAATTTAGCCGCAAATCTCAACGTTATATTCTTGCTCCCATGGATAAATAATTGAGTCTATGTAGGGAAGAAAATAGCGTGGGGAAGCTCGCGTTCGTTCGTTTACGCGTTGAGGGAGGGCGCTTTAACGCGAGAATCGTCGCTCGCGTCCCTGTCGCCTCGCCCGGCCTCTTACTACGATCAATCCCCTTGGACGTTCGACCGTACATCAATCGCGCATCGTTAAATTTACATCTCGGCTTATGGAGATTGGATTGACATGCCTAAAGTGCCGCGTCTCTCCAATCTCCTCGCCCGATCTACTTTCTCACCCTCTGCTCTGAGTTAATTGAATGAACCACGGTGACGCGAAAAGCTTTTCGATGTCGCACGTGCTCGTCGTGTATCTCACATCTTTAGGAATATTTCGCTATGATCGATCGTCGGGGGCGTTGTAAAACCTTTTCAATTGAGAAACACAGATAAAATCGCGAACGAAACGTGCGTTCGTCGAGCCACTTCTTACGAAATTCTCTTTGACGATATGAAAACAATAATTTGTTGGCGTGCGAATATTTATTTCGTACGTTCCATAAGATCATAGATACATCATTATTTACATTAACGGCACGCTGCGCACCTGCGATTACCTCCAGTGATCGAAAGCTAAACAAATCCGCCTTGACTTTTGTGATCGTCAACTTTCATGAAATAGTTCATATATATATATATATATATATATATATATATATATATACAAAACAGAAAACGCACACACA
Organism: Ophioninae sp. A BG-2022a; assembly: GCA_030523105.1. Classification (NCBI taxonomy): domain Eukaryota; kingdom Metazoa; phylum Arthropoda; class Insecta; order Hymenoptera; family Ichneumonidae; species Ophioninae sp. A BG-2022a. Next base: position 59,124 of record JAPYZI010000152.1, on the reverse strand, counting down.
CAAATATATACACACAATCAAGATGCAACAACTCAAGGCAATTGTTTCGGCAAAATAAATTTCGAAATTTAACTTATCGACTAAACTTCGAATAAAATCGAATTTATTTTATCGACAAAATGGTCAAACGTATCCGCGAAGAGATTGAGCGAGAGAAAAAATATTAATCTGAAGAAAAAACTACAAACCGAAAAAGTAATAGGCGTGCATTCGATCGTTGCTTAAATTCTTTGTTTGATTCATTCTTGTTATTTTTCAGCCGGGAAAAACGATCGCCGTTGCGCCCTCCCTCGTGTACCCAGAGAAGATAGGATCGTCTTGTTCTTCACCATAGCCGCGGATCATCGGGATTGGCGAGCGACCTCGAGATGCTGCTCGGATGACCGGAGATCGAAGACGCGCGCGAGTGACCCGAGCTCCTCTCATCAAAGCACCAGGAAGGATTATTAGGAGTTTTCACGTTTTTATTTCTTTCACTGAATGCTGCTTTCGCAATTGAGCTCTTTACGGGCGAGCGCGCGTTCTTCGATGACCTCGTCCGATCTCTCGGGTAACTAATCACGTGTCGTCTCTCCGCATTATTCTTCCGGGTATGAAGAATATGAAAGACAAGAATGTAACGAAAAACGGGAAATTCTTGCAGCGAACGAGATGACAGGAGAAGAAAAATTGCGAGGAGAAGAGATGCGCAATGAAAACGCTACGATACAATGAGACAAAGCGTTCCAACGGGTTCCAGATTCCGCGGTGCGGAAATAAATCCGGGATCCTATGAACATCTTCTCCGAAGAATGTTCCGGGGATCTCGGATAATTGAGACGTTCGCTCGATCTTCGGATCCCGATGCAGCCTTTGTTCGTTTGACAAGAGATCAAACGGTGGTTTGGAGCATCGCCGAAAGAGAACGGCTCGCCACCGTATCAATGCGCGCAAATCTACGTTTGGATGGTGAACTCTCATCGGGGAAGCGACAGCATGTATGGCGGGCCCTTTCTCGAGGTTCCCCCAAGATGTGAATAAGACTCGGCGCGTACCGAATACGACGAGAAAGAGGAACCGAGACAGAGAGATATTTCAATTGACGGAGAACTCGCGCACGATCCTCGTACGTACGCGCGACTCTCCGCCTATAAATCCCTCTCGACGTACAGGTATCGAACCCAAACGAAGAACCGATACTCGAAGAGGCTCCGATTCTCCCACATACCCGTTCGCTGTGCGCCCTTTTCAATTTCAGATAAGCTTATACACACGTACACGACGCATCATCGGGAAGCGGGGGACGCTTCGTCGGCGATTCCACAAACACGTTGAGCCATCCCGGCACTTGTTCTCTCATACGTCGAGACCACCATTAGGCTATATAAAAAGCACGATGAATCGCCGAAGTCAGAGACTACCGCAAGGGATTCCGCGAGACGAGTACCGCGCTCTTCCCTCGTATACAATAACGATACGGTAGATGCAAATACAAAACAGATAACAATACATCTCGGGTTATCGGCATGAAATTCATTTCGGTGATCCAGTAATCAGTGCTACAATTGCCGGGTGTTTTTTTTCCTTCGAGCCTCGTACACGCTTCGCACAAAATGGAACTTCGCGTGACAACGTCCCGCACGCTGGTATGTGTGCCTCAAATCCGAACTGGAAACGCTGGCAGTTAACTTGCCACTTTTCTTTCCGTCCAGAACTTACGGGGCGCATTGAGAAGTGCGCTTGATTTTGACAAGATTGGCACTGGTACAAAAGTCGTCTGTTGGGGATGTGACGGATTACTATGAAATAATCGGAAACTTGAGATTCATAACTTCTTTTATTTCTCAAAATTGCTGTTCTATATTTCAAAATCTATACATCTTTTTCTATAAATACAATGGTGGAATGGGTATGTAAAATAGCAGTTGGAAACGTGAGTTCACCACTGCCAACGAAATCTCAGCGAATATTGGGGGAGTTCTTTGAATAGCTTTTTCTCCATTGACAATTGTCATCGATTTGCAATAGTACCGGTAGGTGCAACGAGTCCTCAGTGTTGAAGTGCCGCATCATAAAGACGTCGAGAAAATCTTGAAGATCGCGATAAACCCCGCGTCATTATCGCCGGAGGCTCTCGTCTGAATGAGTTCCGAGAGTCCTGAAAATCCCAACGAAGAATTGTATTTGATTGAACAAAGGCCTTCGAGAGTCACGAAAACATATTCTGCATATTCAACGATTATTAATACGTTTGTATACGCATGTAACGAGTGTCCGAGAGTGGAAGACGGGGAGGAGCGGATAGCCGTACAGAGAGCCCGAGGGGCTCTAAATCATTCGAAATTATCGTTGAAGCCATCGGTGAAAGTGGTCGATAATTCCTGAGTTCGCATGCATGAAATTGCGTATACAAGGGAGAACTCACATCGTGTGTATTTGCAGGAGTGAACGGTCGATTGGTACTGCGAAAAAAGTGCGAGATGGACGCGGGTCGCCTGTATATTCTGTTTTACAGTCATTCAATTAGAATGAAGCTGCGTACGGAGCGTCCATAGCGAACGACCATTTTTCAGTACTTTCCTATGCTATTCCTAAAGATATAAATATCCAGTCAAAACAAAAATTCCTACTGCAAGACGAATTAGAGCAAATAATTGCATCACTAATTAATTATCAGATTTTAGTCCAGAATCCGATCGTTCACTAGCACCCGAAAATACCGCGTTTCATGTCGTAGAAGTCTTCCGGGCAGTATTTGATCATAAATTTTACAAATTTGGTTATTTGCCCAATATAAAACATCGTTACAATTAAATTGATAAAAAACGGTAGCCGTTTATCAAGAACTTCGTTTGTGTATATATATATATATCTGAACACAATATATATATTGCAGGTGGTGTTGATTTATCTGGGAATATCGAGCTATTGCGTAGCGGACAAGTTGTCACCGGGTCAGAAAGCGCCACTGTTCGCGAAAGGATCCGGTGGTTTGGCGCTGCAAGCTCCCCTCGCCGGACCCGGCGCACTGGCGGCTGACGTGGGCCAGAGGCGAGTCAATCCAGCTCCGCCGGCGGCGCCGTCCGGATCAGCGCCCCGGGTGGAAGGCGTCGTGCGCGAAGAAACCGAGGAATTGAAGGAAGTTGATGGGCAACTTGTCCGTGTCGTCAAGGGAAACTTTGCCTACGACAGTCCTGAGGGACTTCCAATAGCCGTCAAGTGAGTGTCTCGACGTTGATTCCATGATTTACTTCATCCTGTTACAAAGCAGAAGATAATTCATACGATTGCGAATCAATGAAGATACGTGGCCGATGAAAACGGAAACCGTGCGAGTTTCACGTTCGGGACTGCTAGCCAATCGGGTGGTGGACGACCGACCGGCGGTATGAAGAAGCCGGGTCTCACACCCGGTGGACCTGGAGCAACATCTCTCACAGGCGGAAACGGTGGTGGCACGAAAAACGGACGTCCTCCAGGCGCTGGAGGACCAGGAGGCCCGAGTGCTGGAAGCCGTCCCAGCAGCTCTGGAAGTCGTCCCGGTGGTGGAAACGGTGGCGCTAGTACATATTTACCACCTGCCATGAAAGTCGACAGAAGCTATCTTCCACCTAATTAAAAAATCATCTGCCAATTTGTCGGTTTAATCACGATATTCTATTAAAAATAATTATTATTACAATGATAATAAACATTGTCTCATTGATCTCGCGGGGCTGCTACGTAAACGAAAATAACACCTGCACGTTATGACAAAGAAGGGTGGAACGAGTGAAAAGTCTCTACAATAAAAGCAAATTCTTTTTACGTATATCAATTATTGATGCCAGATAAGCAGAAAAGTTAAATCGTTTAAAACACTTCGCATGCATTTGAATATATATATATATTTTTTATTTATCTTTTTTCACGCGCTTTTATGAGCCCAGCCCTGTCACTTTTTATCAACACTTGGTCACTTCGCAATTTCTAGTTCCTCGGAGTCGTAAAAAATTGAGAAACACCTCAAACAGTAGCGAATAACGATTCCCATACGCTTAAAATGGGTCAATCGACCTTAAACGTGCACATGTACATTTGAAGGTATAAGAAGAAGCAAATAAAAATGATCGTCTTGGGGATTCGTCATAGATTCTATAAACGGGTAATCAATACATTCCTTCAACGGATCTCATCAACGAGATAACGTTGTATACGGCTGTGTGGCGCACATGTCTTCGATCGAAGTATTTACATTATTGCTGTTCGCTTTGATGTTCCCTCGAGCGTAGATGCACGCGTGTATGCGGGTATGAACACAGCATACTTTATTCAGGAGCCTCGGTAAGTGCTGTACCCGTATGGGCTCAGTAGCAACGGCAGATGATACGTCTGCTGAGCGTTCGTTATGTCGAAGACCACATCGACGTAGGGATATAAGGATGGTGTTTTCGACGTGAGAAAATATTTCCCAACGTCGAACCGAATTCTGTAACGACCCCCGGAAAAGTGTAAACTTCCGGTCTGGATGAGATCCGCGCAGCGACCGTCCGAGTTCGTCTCACTAAAATCGTAATTTTTGAATATCAATCCCAGGATAAGATGTAAATCGACGAGTATGCTTATCGGGTGATTTGACTTGTAATTTTATAACGACGATTGTTTCTATCTAAAACGATATATACCGGAAATGAAATTGGTTAAACGCACTATCAACTTCATTCTAAAAATATCAAAATCCTTTAATATTTATCGGTTAAAATCTTTGGAGATTCATAAGGAAAATGACAAACTCACCTGCTGTTGATCAGCGTCCATTCTTCGTTCTCCTGTTTTGCAAGGCTGACCGGTACCCCGACAACCGGAAGTCCCTTCGTTATGTCCAAGATGTGAACGGATATGGGCGGTTTTCTCAGACTCGTTGCCATTTGTTTTTCTTCGTTTCGAATTCAGCTACAGCAAACGAACGAACGATTCTAGCTTATTATCGCGACATGACTATTCTTTCGAAAAATTGACGAAGAAAATAAAGATTCGTACCTCGCGAAGAGTATCGTCAATTTCTGACCTTCCAAAGCGATACGGGCAACTAGAAGCGCAGTCACTAAGGATTTATCGAGTCGCGGAGACGAGTGAAATGTACACCGACTGTGAGACGAGCTCCGAATGCAATATCAAAGGTCACGGAGCAGATTTATTACTGGTCGCGCGTCTCTACTTTCGCTATCGCGCGAATTTTTCTTCCTCCCTCTCCCGCAGCCCCGCGACATCGCTGAGTTTGCCACAACCGTTTTACATCGCTAAGGGGCTTTCAATCGCGTCATTCACTCGCGCTCTTCTTCGAGGAGACGATACCAACGGTACGTTTGAATTGGTAGATACTTTATTGAAAACAATGCGATACAACAATTCGGTTCACAAAAATATTAATCTCTGCCCGTTTCTCCCTTCTTCTTTTGTCTTATATATGTACATGGAGGGTAGCAAACTATCCTCGATTCGGCTACTTTCATTTATCCTTCCTATGAAGATAAATTATTCGATTTTTGATATTTTCAACATTATCATTTCGCACCCTGCGGCAAAATGCCGCGAAGGCATTTGACGGTATTTGCGAGACTAGGCTCGTTCATTTGTTCGAAAATTTTCGGATGATGGATCGTTTCGCTGATTAATGTCCAAGGCCACTACTGGTTTTTTGCTATTAGATACGTCCGATAAAAGTCCGTCGATGAAGTCTCCACTGCCCTACATCGTTTACGAAGAAAATATCGATAATTTAACACAGATACGAATCATCGCAAATACAGCTGGAATTGCATTGAGCGCAGGGAACGTGGCAACGGAATATATAAACCACGATTAAATTATTGATTTTTAACGAAGAACTGTGCAGTATCACTTGAAATTAAATTTTTTTTATCCCATTACGACATAACAGAATTTATTGGAACTTTGAATGTGAACTTTCGTCGAACGTAACCGCACGCAGAAAAACTCGTATCCTCTGACATTACTTGATGAAACATTCGAACCTGTTGAGTAATTTATATCACGCAAGTGTCAATTTAGTAGTATAATCTAGAAATCAAAGTTAATATTTTTTTGTGTGTAAAGGCCTCAACGCTTGTTCTTTGCAAAGACGTATCAAACTCATCTTTCCGAGCCTCGATACGTCGTGTAACCGAATGGACTCAACAGTACCGGTATGTGATAATTCCCCGTTGGGTTTTTAACGTCGAACACTATCTCGATGAACGGATACATGGTTTCTATACGCCTGAGGGTAAAATATTTGTCAACGTCGAAATGCATCTTGTAGCGTCCAGCGGTGAAACTGGATTTGCTGCCGTCGACTAGATCGTTACATCTGCCGTTTGGTGATGTATTACTAGAGAAGTAAAAAAAAAGAAGGAACCGTTTCATAAATTATCCGCATCCTTTACGGGCCGTTAATTCCGATAATTCAAAGTAAACGGAACTTTTTTCATTCGTTTAAAAATGTTGAATGTGGTCTCACCTCTCGTTGAGGAATGTCCATCTACCATCCATCAGCTTGTAGAGGCTGACTTGAAGGCCGCCGATCGGCAATCCTTTGCTAGTATCCAATACGTGGGTGGAGATACAAGGCATTTTAGTTCCTCCAGATTTGCCGGATTCCTGTTTATTTTCACAATAAACGATAATGAAATTGGACAGTGATAGAGACTGATAATGAAGAACATCGTTGAGAAGCGAATAGGAAAATTCTTGCCTGATTGGTACTTTGTCTGCTCGGGCCGGCGGCCGCGATGGAAGACTTTGTTGTTTGCGCCTTAACGGCCAAATTCAATTGTCCGGATTTGTTTAGTGCGTCGTTCTGTATTCCCCGCTTCCGGTCAGGCAACAGCAGACTCGATATATTGTTGCCTTTAAGATTGCTCAGGACGTACTGCGTCCCGGCTCGCAGTGTCACCGTTTTTCCTGAATTGAGTTTGATCGTTTTCGTCTGTCCTGTAGGAATGGATTGCGGTGCACCGAACGGCGATTGGCCAGCCGCAACGCTCAGCGTCGGCGAGTTCAGTACTTCCTTTAAATTCTTGAAAGATTTACCGAGTTCCTTCAAACGTTGAACCGGTGTCATTTCGGATTCGCTAGCCCCCTCGCTCGAATCTCCTTCTTGCTAGTATACGATAGACGAAAAGCGAATGTGAAAATCGACGTCTCATGGGGAAAACAAGTCAAGGCGATATGAATTATTATTTTTTCTTTGGAAATCAACTCACCCCGGAGGATTTTTCACCGATCGACCGTTTGATCTCCTCGTTATAATTAGTCTGCGACTCGTCAGGCTCGTCGTCGATCGAATGCGCTGACATTTCGTTGTCTCCGTCCTGAATAATCTCATCCTCCCCGACTACCATTTCCATCTCAACGTTTGGCTGCTCATCGCTACCGTCGAGATACTCTCCATGAACATGGGCCATAGCTTGTGCCAGTGTGTCCCGACAGTCGTCATCCTCCTAGTGTCGGAAACACAACGTTCGTTACAGACATAATAGCCCCAAAATTATTCCACGAATCTTCTGCTCTACTTCCTTTATGGACGATTATTTATGTTGAACTTTGAACTCTCTTTTGTTGAACTTTGAATTGTTGAACACTGAATTCTCACCTCTCTCTCCAACTTAATTTTCTTGATTTCCGGATCTTTGTCATGTTCGTCAGCCACTGCATGCATATTGCCTTCCTCATCATAATCCTCTGTATTGTCGGCATTGCCTTGTTCTCTGCATCGAGAACCATTCAAATCATCATCCTCCATCTCGAGTGTCTCCACAACGTACTCGAAATCCTCATTGTCCTCGTCGTATACACGATCGCACTCCTTTCGGGCCATCTGCTATAATTAACGTAATTTTGGCAACAATTAATTCCATTGAACGAAGATGAAGCATTGATCGCTCAAAAAGAATGAGTGAGATTCAGATGAAAGGAAAACTAGCGGACTGCATTAGACATCTTGGCATAGTGATGAGTTAACAAAAAGTAGGGAAATGTTTTGCTAATAATAATGTTGTGTCAGTAATGACAATTACAAAAAGCAAATTGGACATAGAATCTATGAAACGAAGTAGCAGATTGAGTTTTGTTCAGAAGATGCAATGTTGATTTGGGTATTACCTCAGGATCTCCATCCTCGTATCCAGCTTCCATATCAGCCATCTTTACACCTGTAGCTCGCTGTGCATTCATCAACTCGTTTTGGTGCATGAGGGCAGCTCTCTGGTGTTTCATGGTGCACGTGTGCTTTAGCAAGGACAAACGATGTGCATGAAGATTCTTCTTGCAGAAAGTACAGTAGGCTCGAGTTGCCTGATCGGGCACCGCGGTTAGCCATCCTGTCAGTGAGAAAACGCAGACACATAAAAATGACGATCGTCGAAGGGAAAACGGCCGAACAAGTGAAGAAAGGGAGAGGGGATTCCGTATTTCGCCGCAACGAGCACCCCGTAATGACGTCACAAGCCTATGAAAAATGGCGGCGAGCTTGATTCGCGTAACCAGCACGGATTGTTTGGTTTTGTCAGACGTCTGGAAAGCTTAGAAATTTCGGAAAGAAAATCCAATATTTTGGCGAACGATCATGCGGTGACATTTCGACGATGAATCAGTACTGAGCACCGAAACGGTGTTTTTTAGGTTAAGTATTAGGAATCATTAGGTCGAGGATTCGAACGGCATTGAAAATGCTCAAAATGTTGCAATGTACAGGATTCACCCTAGTTTGGTAATAAATCTCCGGGGAATCAAGGTTTTCCCTATGACGAAAAAAGATCGTGTGCGCTGCGGTCCTCGCTATACCGAAAGAAAAAAAACCCCGAAGTATTTTACCACGCGAGCTTTCGAGTCTCGCTTCTATGCGTCGCGCAACGAGCGAAGGTCTCTTGAGTTGTTTTTTTTCGCCTTGTTACTATACCACGTTACCAAACAATTGGTGGGTATTTTTGTTGTTTACCTCGGAAGTCTGGCATCTGCTCCCATTCTTTGCGGTAGCGCTGCGTGTAAACGCGTGTCTTGGCGTGGCTTATTTTGCCGGTTGGAGTTAGTCTTGGTCCGTTGAACAATCCACTGCATAGAATTGACTGGTTTGTCCTTATTAGACTATCGGTGAGGCTCTTGTTATCCATACTTCGATCCTATCCCAAGGGCACACCTGTTACGATGACTAAGAGTCACTGTACGCGCAAAATCTTCCAAAACCGTAAAACTAAATAACCAAATAGTAGTTTTTTTCGCTGGTCGCTCCGCACTTGACGGGGAAACGCACCCCGCGTATTTCACCGAATGCAACGGCGATCTAGCCTAGTACCGAAGCTAACTCCCTAGTAATGGCCGAAACGGACAGTAACTCGTTGTTTCTTCCCCGGAAAGTCGAGACTGGTAGCCACGCGTCACAGTACCGTATCTACGGAAAGTACCACGTTCCTATGCGACCTCGGCATTATCCGGAATCTTTTACACTGTCACGAGGAAAATTTCTCAAGAACGATTTTTGCAAGCTTTACTCTACGATTGAGTGAGAAAAATTGTACCTGACTTGAGGAATTGTAACGCGAAACTGATACTTTTTGTTGTGACATAGCCAAAGTCGAAATGCCGACCGTTTGCACGGACCTGTCGCTTCCCCCAGACTTGCGGCGAACATGGCAGACGAGAATAATAAGATCAATGTGCGCGCGCAGATGGATGCGACGTTAACGCTTCTGGCGGGAAATCTTAAAGGGTTCGAACTCAGGAACATCGATAGGATCTATTTTAATGAAGAACAGTACGATTTAGAAATGAACTTCGACGATGGTTGTTTGCGACCTAATTGCCTACTTCGTGCATTTAATATATTGCTGCATATTTGAACAGGAAACTGCTATTAAGTTATTTTCGGTGTAACTAACATTGCAATAATCTGGTGGGTCAAAGAACGGGAAAATCAGATAAAGTGAAGTGAGCAAAAAGCCACGAATAACGTTAGCCAATGCCGAATACCGTAGTCTAGTGACGTACACTGTTGATTGAAAATGCCAGACCTGAAATTACTAAACTTGCTTGTTCGGTGAAACCGAGCTAAACAACAAGGGTTACAGCTGCATTGCGGAATGCGAAAATACCGTAGTCGCGAAATATATTCGTCTGATAAGTATCATAAATAGTACGCGCGCTTCTACCTGTAGAATCAAGTACCAATAAATTGTAGCAGCTGTAACAGAACTCGGATTTTTTACAAACATGGAACAGGTAATCACTTGCGTTTGTTTATGTTCAGCTTCATTAGAAAAAATGTACAAATACAAAAGATGCTCAGCATTAAACCCGGTGGCAGTTGTACCGTGTGACATACAAGTGACAGAGAGAGAGAGCGGTCAAATTTATCTGTGATTAACAATATATGAAACTAAGGAAAATCGTCAAGCTCCTCGTCGATCTATTTTCTACGTCTTGATACTTTCTTTTCGAAAAACTAAACCATCTATGAAAAAGTTCAGTTCGAAAATTTGTGAGGTTATATTGATCTTCTATATGCGCTTAACAAAGAAAATTTGGGCGATTAAACAAGAATTGTCAAAGTATTTAAAAAGATTGAAAAGGAACAACATCCCTTAACCTATATTTTTCGAAAAATAGAAGTATCGGTGACAGGCCGTGGGCTCTAAGAGTGTCCATTTCTTTTTTAGGATCTAAAGACCAAGATAGATCAAGCTTGTCGTACAGCTGAAGAATTCACCAAAGTGTATTATGAAAGTCTAGACAAAAGAAGATACGTAAGCAAACTTCCATCTGTCCGAGTTTTCTTTTTCAAATGCATATTGCCAAAGTATTCCCAATGTTTACTTTCTATTTTCAGCTTATGTCTAGGCTGTATCTGGATACTGGGATCCTGATATGGAATGGCAATGGCATAGAGGGTAAAGATAATGTACAAAAGTTTTGGATAGACTTGCCACCAACGGAGCACAGTATATCAACGCTGGATGCTCAGCCTATAACTGGTAAAATTACAACTTTTCCGTTACGAATGCAAATTCTATTCGTTGTCCTGACGTACTGATTACGAGCGAGCTGGTTTGGCAGAAAAATAGTTTTGTTGGAATCAAACACAAACCTTTTTGGCACAGGTCCTGCAGTTGCGAATCAGCTGACATTCCTCGTGAAAGTCTGTGGCCAAGTAAAGTACCAGGGAAAATCCAGCAAGCCCTTCAATCAAAACTTTCTGATTACGGCAATGGCGGATAAATGGAAGATTGTCAGTGATTGCTTCAGGATACAAGGCGTTTTGGACGTTCCAGAATAAACCAGTTTTTTTTTTTTATCAAAATGAACAGTTCAGGATATTCCACGGTGGTAAATGCGTAGCATTCGTTCTCTATCAATTTCTACCCATTGAATGCGACAAATGAAGGAAACGAATTATTCTCCGTTCTTACTTTTATTCTCTTATCTTATTTACCGTATAAAGCAATAGTGTCATATCGAGTTTTCTTTTTCCATGAGCGAATGAGTCGTTGGTCGATCGATCTCGGGCGATTATCGTGTGTATAATCAATGAAACAATCATTGGATAGGAATAAAAATAATGATAATAATTATAATAACTTTACATCGACGATTATAAAATAAATACGTGTATAAATAACGATAAAGCAACTATAATACAGATTCATACAAAACAATCAGATTTTATCTTCGCGTCCTGTTATCGTACGATCCTTAAAATAAAAATAGAAACATCTCCGACAACACAGCAGTAGTAGAGTACACGAAAAAAGCTAAATGACTAAGATATTTCGAATACTCGAAGACATAAGGATTCAGTGCAATTTCGGTTGAAGATTAAACGTTGAACAAAAAGGAATACAGAATTCAGTTGAAAGTAACGAGAAAGAGAAGCTGGAAGGAGAACAAAAACGAACCAATCATGAAACCTTTTATCACAGGTACTAATATCAATTAAACTGGTAAGACTCGACCGAAATTGTCATTTTTTTATATTCTTAAAAGTTATATATATATATATTTATGTATCGATGAAATTGAACGTTAGCCGTTGCATGCGATATAGGCAGTGTGTCGTAATAATAAATCCATCGATAATTGTTTCAATCCGCCGATAAATCGCGAATACCCGTGTGTCGATAATACGCAATTACGCGCAACACTCTACGGGCACTGGGAGATATTCAATGTATAGTTACAAAATACGCGAGTTAAGAAAATTGTTCGAATTTCGCACTTCTGGAAGAACGTTACAAAAACAAAAAATTAAACAAAAAAGAAGGAAACAACAATAACGTAAAATACGTCTTCGCGGTATAAAACGAAGCGCATAAATCACTCAAAACGTCGATTAATTGCAGCTCGTTAAAACCCGGAGTGGTTGTGTATTGTCCCCTTGGATGAGTCAAAATCCTGGAGGCGTTTTAAATGAATATTCAGCCGAGCCTTTCGATCTCTCTCCATCTCGCTCGACTCTCTCGTTCTATACAAATACAAAATTGTTAATATTGTCCATCTCGGGATACACAATTAATGCTCACTTAATTTTAGTAAGATTTCCTTTTTTTCTCCCTCCTTTCACATTCGATATCAATTATGTTCTACTCTACGATTATTTTGTTGGTTTTTGTTCCTTTTTCTTATTCTCTCTTTCTCTCTCTCGCGCGCGCGCGATTATGAATAAATGCTAAGCGTGGCTTTATTTTTTTCTTTTTTTTACTCGACCGATTACGATCGTGCGTTTCCCTTGTAAAATTGACCACGTTTGATGACACGAGAATGATGTTATGATAAATGAGAAACTTAACGTTCCCGTATTACCTAAAATTGTCGATACTTCTCGTTTCCCTTTTTGATCACGTCTCTTATCGCCGTGTTTGTGTTGTGTGAATTTTCTCCTTTACCCATATACCGCCGCGCGCGCATTCTTTTTCAAAACGCAGGAGTCTTCGGAATATTGGAAAATCTTTACGACGCGAGGCCATTTGTCTCAGGCTCATTTGCTTACACCGTAAGCGTGTCATCGACTATTCTCAATGGCAGATCTGCAATATTGGATTTTCTTTTTCTTTCACGCGCACACATACACCATCACTACACTGAGCGGGTATTTTATATACGAGATGTACCAACCGAATCGACCCACTCGATTTGCCTTCGGAACTTGTTGATGATACTAAAATGTCAATCAGAAAAAAGTTAAATCGTTTCGGCCCGCAAATTCGCTTGTGTAACTTTTTCCATCATATGGCCACGCAGAGAACGAACATTCAACCATTATAGTTTTTCTTTCTTGAAAGAATTATACAATGTTCAGTGCACCGAGCGATGCTGTTGATTGATTTGATGGAGATGAAGAGCTTTTTGAAAAAATACAAAAATTCATTTGATCGAACGAACGCTCAGTAGTCCTCGACACGCCCGCGCAAAAAAAAAACTTCTATCGAATAAGGTGAGAGCTGAAAAGTTCCAACTTTCGACTAAAACGTATTCTAGCATCATCAACAGTTTCGACGATATTCGAACGAGTGGATTCAAACGGAGCATCCGGTATACGCATATATAAGTGTATATATACATATATAGAACTGCGAATGCTGAAACCCCAGCGGAATCAGCGAGTAAAACGTTATATAGAAGATAAGCATTTTGTTTGTTTGCTGTTCTTGCATTAAAAGTTCGTTACCAGTTGGGCTCGAGTCTGATATACAATACACACGAGCATCCATCTCCCGAACTTCTTCATTCGTAATTATAAAAATTATAGTTATTTCTTTCATCTCCCGCGCTCCGCCAAAATTCCATCAACCCACGTGTGGACGTTTGATAAAAAAATTGTCTCGATTCTCGTGTAGTCCGACGGGAAAGGAAAAAAAGGAAGAAAAACAAAGAACCTCAAAGTTATCGAGTTTACGTCGCCACCGAGCGTGCGCGACCGAGGAGCACCGAAAGAATCACCAAATACTGTTTCTTCCGGCTTACTAAAAGTGACTTAGAATACATTATACCCGTATCTATGTATCCGTTTACAAGGATAAATTTATACATATATACGCGTATAATTGTGTATATTTATCGATACGTCGGACGTGTCGACGCGACGTTTCTTCATATATCGCGTGTCTAACGGTAAAAGACGGCTCCGAGTTTGTTCACTATAGTCGTCACGATTCCCTAAGTCGTAGCCAGGAGTAGAGCTGTAGAATTTTCACGATACTTCGAGAATTAACAGCGAAATCCTCGTCCCCCGAGAAAAGCACGAAATTTCTACTATGACGGATAATGAGAAATTGTAACTGTTGGTGAACGTGTCAATGTGAATCGTTTGGGTGGGAGTAATTCCTGATGGCTTGAGTTCTTGTAGCGTATAAAATGTTTGTTGCGGTTGTCGAGCGTTGATTCGACTGTGAAATGATGGCGAACATTTATGAGGGCAGTATCAGACACTTAAGACCTTACCGTTAGAAACGCGATATAATTTCAATACCCTACAGGATTATATGATTAGAACACGCATAATCATTTTTTTACTTCGTGTCACCAGCTTCGAATATTTTGTTACGCTCAATCTCTCGCTTCCTCTCATTCCTTTTTTTGATTCGTTCGGCTCTCAGTCTCCGTTTCGCCGGAATTTGATCGCAACTTTTCACTCACTCTCTCTCTCCCTTTCTCTCACACACACGCATACATACACGCACATTCACACAGGCGCACAGTAATAATACGCGCATAAGCTTATCTCTGCACCATATTGGTTACGTCTTTGATCGTGTTCTGTACGTCACTGAGCAGTCTTGTGTTCTCGGTGATATTTCGGGTGCCGGCGGCACGCAATTGACGCGCCTGTAGCTCCAGGCGCGTAAGAATGTCACGAAATTGAAATCTGAGATGGGGCGATATCGCGGTGTCGGTGATATTAACGCAGATGCCATGAAGGAGGCCAACCTTGTCGGACAATTGTAGCCAGCTGGCGATGACGATCGAGGGAGTACTCTTGAGATTGGCGATGCTGTTCTCGATAGCGGTGGATATCTCAAGAACGTTGTGTTTCGAGCTTTTCGTCGAGTCAACGACGCTTTGCTTCGCTGAAGTGTTGTCCTCGTCGGCGTTGCTACCCGAGTGGCTCATCGTTTGCCGATCGCAATTCGGTGTCGCGTAGATCGACGAAACAAAATGTTTGGTGGACGTGACGACCAGCGATTTTGGTGGTTTGGCGGGTACGACGGGTTTTTCGAGTTCGACGCTTGTTACGGGTGGCCAAGAACGCGTGTCGCTCTGTTTACTCGCGGAGCTTCGTGTCGAAGCCCCGCTGTGATCCTCGGGCGATTCGTCGCCCAGATCGGTTGTCTCGTGCTTCGCGGTTGTTCCCCGGACGCCCAGTTTCGGGCTCAACGGTTGATTCTCGATCGACGAAGCCTCCTTGTTTTCCCAAAGTCTCTTGAGGCTACTTATGCTACCGGTGCTTCGACGTTTGTCGTCGTCCTGATCTTCGTTCCCACCCGGATAGTCCATCGCTGTTGACGAAGACGATACTTCCTCGGTGGCGCTACGCTTGTTCGCTCTATCGTCAGCTGTTTTCTCGATGTTGTCGACCTTCCGCAAACGCGCCTTGAAATCGATTATCTGTCCCTCGGGAGTTTCTTCCTTGGGTGGATTCGCGCGGGTTTTTTCGACGCGTTTGAGCTTGAAACCAACCGCATTGGAGACGACATTCTCGACGACCGGTGAAACCGCGGGCTCTTGTTTCGTCGCGATGCTCGCCGTTGTCGCGTATTTTTCGGTAACGTCGCGCGACGTTTCATTCGCAGTTTCCACCGGTTTCAAGCTTGATGCGACGTATTCGCTGGGCTGCGGTGCCGCGGCTTGTCTCGTCGGTGCCTCCATGCTGAAACTCGCGCACAATTCCGACAACAGCTGCGAGGCTGGATCGAGGGGAGCCGGAGCAACGTTGTTGCTCGCGTTCGTTTTGCCCGAACCGCCGACCACTCTCTTATCCGCGTTGTTCTTTATTTCGTTGATCAATTTGAGCTCGAGCATTTCCTTCATACCGGGCTTGTCGATGAAGGTCTCGCTTGTGGATTCTAGTGGCGGAGGCGGCGGTGGTGGTGGCGGCGGTGGTGGTTCTTCCGGCGGTGACATAATCGGATCGTGCTTGCGAGCATCTTTGCCCCTCTGTAACTTCTTATCATCCGTCAACTTGGGCGAACTATTGCAAAAGGCGGAATCGCTCGTTTGGGTTTCGCGTCTTCGCAGACTAACGCCGAAACGCGAGCTCGCTTCGCGCACCGACGGCTCGGCGGTTCTCACGTCGTTTCCACGATCCTCAGAATCCTGCTGATCCGCTCCAGTCTCGTCCCGCGAGCGTCTCTCGACCTTTGACTTTCTCATCCCGAGGGGAGATCCCGAGCATTTGCTCGAGCCGCAATGTACGTTCAACGAGCACGGGGCGAGCGGAAAATCGCACTGATCGCCCGAGTTGAAAACCTCGTTCGGAGGCGGCGGCAGATCGAGCGGCGGAGGTGGAAACTCGAGATCGGCGAGTGTCGGTTGGATCGATCGGGAGGGACTGCCGGTACGGAAAGTCGATGTGTTTGTCGGCCCCGAACGGAACGTTCTCAGGCCTATGTTGTCGTTGCTCGTTTTTCGCGAACTCGAGCCACGACTCCGCGGTGAGTTCGGCGGTTGATAAGTGCCAATCACACCGCTCGAGGAATTGCTGCGCGTCATCTGAGGCTGATTCCGTAAATTGTTCTGACGCGGCGAGAGAGAACGGTGCTGTTGACCCTCCATCATACCACTTGCGCTCGTTATGGCCTCGTGCTGTTGCTGCTGTTGACTCTGAGAACTTTGCTGTTGAACACCTGTTGGCGAGGACGAGGACGACGAAGAGTTTGCCGCTGGTCCGTCCTGGCTCGAAGGCATACCGCTTTGGCGCAGGGACTCGAGATAAGCCCCGATTCTAGCGCCCTTCGGCAATGTGCCGTAGCGACTTATGGCACGCTTAACATTTTGCACTTCCAGGGCTCCCACGTGTACCAGCTGAGAATAAACAAAGGAGAATCAGAATCATTAGTATCAACGCACCGTAAACCCATCCCCAACTCCCTCTCGTTCACGAACAAAAAGAGTTAAGGACTTTCGTTAAGGACATCCGAACGCTTCACAGGTTAATGATAAGGTGTATGAACTTTTTTCAAACGTAGATATGGCCAACACAAAGTGACTTTTGAAGCTACAGCCTCAGGCTCCACCCAGGAATAATTTTGCAACAATTGAAATAACAACCATTTGCAAAAATTAAGGAATAACATTCGAGCAATTTCATATTGCTTACTTATAAAAGAATGGTTTCATTTTTGTTTTCGGCGCATGAAAAGGATTCAAATTTTTATGCGATTTATCTCCGCCGTAAGAATAATATTTTGTCATCTTTAAGCGAAATGTTCGAACCGCCTTAATCGGACGGACGACGTCTATTGCATTCTGGTCGGTGGCCAACAATAATTCGGACGATTTTATCCGTTTAATAGAGAGAGAAAGAAAACGAGAGAGTGAGAGAGAAAGAGAGAGATTACAGGAAACAATAACATACGAGGAGAAACCATCCCGAATATATTTTGCAAGATACTTTTTTGCGTCCAACCCACTTTCCTTCAGAAAACAACGCGTCGTTCCGCCCCGTGACTTAACTTGTTTGAACAAGCAATAAACCAAAAAAACGAAAACAAATCGTATTTGAATTTTACGCGAGTCATAAACAACACCAGCGTGCACACGACGCTTTTTGCATTATTCAAGCAGTGCTAGATGCATTTACTCCGTTTATTATTTATCGTGGCTAGTCGAACTACTTATCAAGTGTTGAATCGACAAATGTATAAGAGTCAAGAACTTATCGGAAGACAGCGTTTTCTTTTATCTTCAAATACACCTGTACATTTCGATTGACGAATTTTCATGAAACTTGTGAGATTTCTTTTTGTTCTTCGTATTCGCTTATTCAGAGTTTCATTTATTTATTTTTTTTTTTTTTGTTCACACGGACACGGCAAACACCATTTAATACCTTCTGGGGTAGTACTTCCTTAGACGGGTAGGGTCGTGTTTTAATTTGTTTGAGATTGGTCTGTTTGTTGGGCGGCGGCACCACCGGCTCCGGTGAGGCCGACGGCTGCGGAGGATAATTTGGCTCCGCAGTCCCTTGGGATCCGTCCCCGTCCTCGTCCAAATCGCAGCCTCCCGCCGTTACCGACTGTGTCGCCATTGTCACGAGATCTCGTGTGATACCTGAGTTGGTCATTATTGTACATAGAGAAACACAGTGTACTCCTCGACGAAACTAATTCGTTAATATGCAATGTTTCTTTCTTCATTAATTTTTCGTACTAAAGCGTAGGTAGTGCAGTTATCGATTAGACCGCGGGGAAGCGTTCGAGTTATCAAGCCGCGTTTTCATTCGATTTTTTTTCTTCTTTTTCGCGCAAAATAAACAGCAAAACGTTTTCTTTACGGCCGAGTGATAAACGGATATTCTTGCGCGAATTTCTCGGGTCATTCTCCGTGAACCGATAGCGACAATTATTCATAAGCGAGGACAATTGCTAAGTTGTGTGTGTATGTGCGCGCGCGCGCGCGTCTCTGGCTAATGTACGTGGGCTCGAAATCGTGTACAACATTTGTATCCGTGACGTGGACACTTCGTTTTTTTTTGGTTCTTTTTTGTTCTCACAGAGTCCTGACAATGCGGATCTAGTGCTTCGAGTAAAAATGGCATTTATCGCAAACAAGCGTGCTTCAAGGTGAATATGGCTTCGAATTATCTACGATGATATTCGTGTTCGTCTCATCACGCAACGATAATCCTTCGAGCTTTTGTTTCTTCTATTTTGACTCGGCTCTTTCGTTCCTTCTTCTCTTCTTATTGTTTCTTTCTTTTCGAAACTATTTACAATAAACGATGCGATGACAGTAAACTCACGTAACACTGCTTGAACGTGTGAGACATTTGGGTGTGAGATGAAAAATACAATGACATATGAATATATGACGAAACTCTCACGTCCCCTGAGTACGAAATTTGAAAACGCTATCTCACATATGTGATCTATGAGATTAAAAAATAGAACGTCTATGAACGGAATACAATGGAAACCTACTGCTCTTTCTAGATTGGTGCCATGCATTATGAAAAAAATTATATATATGTATATATATATATATTTATATATACACTACCGGCGAAAAGTATAATTTCAAGAATTTGCGATCGGCCGACAGAAAATTAGTGAGGTCTCGGTTAGAAGGGCGCAACTACATTTATTTGGTTTTTCCCGATTCTCCTACTCTCGAAAATTCATAAGTCTTTGTTCTAACTGGCGAAAAAAATTTAATTTCACAATGACTCCAACGGGCCGCGATTTTCCTTCAATTGATTTCTAATACCTTTTCCTTCTGATGCTGCTATGCAAGGCTACTATGAAAACTGCAGTTTTTGAGGACGTTTCTCCTCAAAAAGTGCAGTTTTCACAAACTCGGGGATATAAAAAAAAATAATTTTTTTGTCAAAGAAAGCGTTTAGAAAAAATTGCTTCTACGACCGAATCGATGAACTGTGGAAAAACGTGTCTGTAATTTCCGCCAGTAGTATTCATATGTACACACAAAACGATTTTTCCGAATTACGGAAAGTGATACGAAGGAATCGAATACTTTCATAAATACAACACGTTTTATTTCGTCAATATGGGACGACGTGAGATTCGGGTGCTTTGTCGTGACGGGTTCGCTACGAAGTGCGCAGAAATGTTTACAAATCACGATGCAATACGAATTGGAACCAGAGATCAAATGTTTTTCAACTAGTAACGAACGGTTATATCTAAACTGAGCATTTCACGAGAACTTTCGGGAATAAAGGGGAATAAGGGTGGGGGGGGATCACGAAAATATCAAATTTCCGGGAGAATGACCCACGTATATTCATCATCGAGCATTGACATCATTTCAGAATCTCTCTTTTTTCAGTCATCTTGAAACCTATTTTACGTAAGATGCTTATAACGTGTTGAGGAGTAGAAAATAAAATCAACAATACTAAGAAGTAGATAGAGATTTAGAATTTAGAAATGAGAAAATATAAGCGACACGTGCAATTTTGGTTGTTTTTTTTTTTACGTATGCACGTATGTTTCTTCATAACGCTTGGATTGATGTAATGAAATACCTTCAAAAATCTTATCAATACCATTTACATCGGATCCGTCATCGAGGCCGACACCACCAGCGTCTATGTCGCGTTGATCCTGCTCCTGATAGGCTGAGTCACGGAACGAGCTGCACGATGACAGGAGGCTGCGAAAACAAATATTGTTTTATTCAGTTCGACGATTCTTGGTAGAGAGGAAAGATTGATTCCTCTTTGTGATACGTTTATCTACTCGTTGCGGATAAATTATTGAATTAATCCGTTTTTATTAGTTAGTAAAACTCTTTCAACAGATACTGATTTTTGTTGTTTTAAAATCGTTGACAACATATCCAGCTCGTACAAAGTTACCTGCATTGTTTAGAAATTTTTTTTGGTGGAAAGATCTCGAATTCGACGACTCAACGAACCGTATTTTCGGACTCGAAGATTATGCGAACTCTTTAACGATCGTGTTATTTTCCATACCTCGTACGTTTCGGTGGTGCAGGAGCTTGCTTTCCCTTTTTGTTGGTCGAACGTCTCATTTGGACGATACTGCTATTGTTGGCTTTGCTCGCGAGGCCGCCCATAAAAGTACTCAGTTTCGTCACAGTGCTCGAGCCATCTGGTAATGGAATTAGTACGTTCAGAAACACGAAAATGATAAATGTGAAACGATCATCGTTTCGCGTATAGTTATAAACAAATATACCGCAATATTTCGTTTACCGATGTAGAAGCGTTGAGTTACGTACCCTGGGTTAAGCCGGTATTCGACAATTGATCAGTAACGAGCACAAGGCCGTGTATATTTCCCGTACTTCCGGTATGCGATTTTTTGTATGATAGCAAAGGAATTTCTCCTCCGCCCTGTAGCTGCTTTTCTACCTCTAAATTTGAGGAGACAAATATTCTCAATAGTATTCTCAAAATCGTTGAAATTATCATTAGTCCATTAATTGGTAGGATAAACGTTCGCGCTCTATCTCTTACTCTCTTTCTCTCTCTCTCTCGCTCTCTTTTGTTTTATTATTACTAGTTTGCTTTCTCTCTCTCTCTCGCTCTTTCTGACAATGAAAAATGTCGAATTTAAAAAAAATACTTCGAGGTAAAAGATAATATTTCTTTTTCGTCGCTCGAATTACCCTCTGTAATACTGGACTCCTGAAACATATTTTCCAACGAGTGATGTATTTCCTTGAACGTCGGGCGCTCGACTGCCAGCCATTGCCAACACTGTCGCATCAATTCGTATACTTTTGGCGGACAACCGGGTGGACATTCCATGCGATAGCCCTTTTCGAGCATATGATAAACGTCGGTAAGGTCGACTCCGGGATACGGCGACATCCCGTAAGTCGCAATCTCCCAAAGCAATATACCGAATGCCCATACGTCCGATTTCGTTGAAAATTTGTTGTACGCCAATCCTTCGGGTGCCGTCCACTTTATTGGAAATTTAGCACCGGCGTGGGCGGTATAAGTGTCGTCTCTCATTAAACGCGCCAATCCGAAGTCCGCTACTTTTACCAAATGATTCTCACCGACGAGACAATTTCTCGCGGCCAGATCTCTGCGAATCGCGACGTATAATATTAAACCCAAACGCAAGGTAATCATGAATTTCACACTCTTTCATTAGAGAAACCCATGGCCCACCTGTGTATGAAGTTTCTACTCTCCAGGTAGCTCATCCCACTGGCTATCTGTGTCGCCATGTGCATCAGCACAACGGCGTTTATTTGATGCTTGCTCTCATTCCGCAGATAATCCAGTAGATTACCCTTGCTCATGAATTCCGTGATTATGTAGAAGGGCGGTTCCCGCGTGCACACCCCGAGCAATTGCACCAAATTTCGATGCTTCATTTCCTTCATTATCGCCGCTTCTTCGAGAAAATCTTTCAGCGCCATTGTGTCCTCCTGAATCGAGTCGCGAAGACGATGCGGAACAAAACAAAACGCTTACTTTTGATTTCGTTTGTTGTGGCGGAAAATGTGAATCCATACAAGCCAACACTGACGAACACACCATAGCTGTTTAATATGCAATATCTGCTATATTTTTGTCTCTTTCTCACCTTAAGCGTTTTCACAGCAACTGTCATGTTGTACCTTTTCCAGACCGCCTCGTACACATCACCGTACTGGCCACCACCGAGCTTATGACGCATCACGATGTCCGTCCGATTGATTTCCCACTCGTCCGGCTCTGCAATTACGTAAAACGAATTAAACCGCTGTCCCAAAAAGCGATTCTTGTCTCCCGTCTCTTCGCACCTGGACTGAGCGGAAAAACTGTTGGTTTGTTGTGTTTCGGTGCCGGGTATAATAGCTGCGTTATCAAACCGTCCGCTAGCATTGAATGATGATGGACCAATTCCGCCAATGTGTTGAATTTACTCTCCGTAGTTACGAACATCTTGAGACGGGTTGGTAATATTGAAAAATCAATTGTCATTGTACAGGCTCCAACGTCGAATTTGAAGACCACCTTCGACATTCGTTGAACAAACATATCGGAGATTTAACGCGTACCTTTCCTTCGCTGTCCTCGCTGATCCTGTAATGATAAACACGTCCCTCGTAACGCAAAGAAATACTTCGCTGTCCCGGGCTGCTCTCGGATTCGCGAACGAGGAAGCTCCCGTTTATGCCGGAGCTGAGCAAATACTCGGCGGCGTTTCTCGATATCCTTCCATGATACCACGAGTGTTTCTCCAGTGAGTTGACCGGAGTGACGTAGTTGGAGGGTACCCAGCCGACTTGGCCAGTGCTCGAATGCGCCTCGCACCATTCTCCGCTCTTGTTGTAACTAAGTATGCGTACTTGCTCACCTAGAAGTTCATCCAACAAATGATCAGTCGAGTACTTCAAGCTTTGTGTGATAACCTGCCCTCCCCCGAGCCAATGCACAAGACATGCCTTTTTTCAAGCTGAGCTGATTTTCGCCACCCGCCTGGAAATCGTAGAGGGCCACGAACAATTGAGGATCGTCCTCTTCCTGGGCTAGCAGATTTTCCTTACTCGTCCATCTGTATACAAAAGTATGCTAGGAGTACTCGAGAAGTCAAAACTCTCTTCTTTCTTTCCCTCATCGCTTCTCTTTCTTTATCACATTGCTAAAGTGATGGTGACAAATTATATCAGTCCTGACCTGTTAGCAGCCTCTAGAAGGCTGCCGCTGGATATAGCTGTATGTGCCTGCTGAAGATTAGTCTGCTGTGATATGGACTGAACACTGGAGCCGCTTGGCGGATCACCCTCCGGTAATGCCGGTATGTGTGGCAAAGGCCTGCTCTGTAGGAGGGCTTCTGCAAAAAAGCGATAGCCTGCTGTTTACGCTTTAACTTTCTACTGCCATTGTTGACGTTTGTGTCCGCTGCATTTTTTAATCCGCTATCGTACACCACGTGGCTGGTAGTTCTCAACATAGTGATAAGAATCATCGATGATTGATTTACTGATACAAGAAAGATAACACGGAAATTCCCCAGCTGGATAGTCGCTTTCCTCAAGGGAGAGAGATTATCGACTAACTACAACAATCGATGAGGGATCAGGAATTCATTTCAGAAGCAATTTGACGGACTATTCTTTTACTGTCTGATGTCCTTCAGTGTTTAACATTGGAGAATGACCCCTCCCAACCGTGAATACATTCATTGAAGTTTTATCATTGACATTCCTGTATGTTCTGCTGCATTGTTTCTGAAACGTCACGAGACATTTTGCAAACAGTTCAGTAATATTTTTTTCCTTCTGAATGAATAAAACGAGTCTTCTGGAACCTTTGAACTTGTACTTTCATTGGATGTATTAGTGCTGAAGAGAATTATCATCATGTGCATTCACCGCTGAAATGCAGGACCCCCCCTTGTATCTCGAGTAACCAATTATCAATGATTCTCACGAATATCTCATTACCGAAACTGCCTGACTATAATCCTGCACGACATATAAAGACACATCTGTACCACTCATGCAGTAGCAAACAGGGGGCAATAATGCAAACATCGCGATAAATTTTCCATAAATCAGCTCATTTTTCTGAGCAGACAGATATTCTTATCGCTGATAAACAATCGTACGAGCGAGATTGGGGGTGGGCACTAGGAGTTTCCTGTCAGCCGACAGGAAGCGGTATAACGTGGCGTAGTCGTCGTCCATTGGACGTTTTTTTTCGATCGAAACGCAACATAAATAAAATTAAATTAAAGATTCGAGCGAACATGTATCTCTGTATACAAGGATGCGATCGTGGCATGCCCCGTGCCTGTATTTTCAGTGCGTACACTGACAGTGCACACAATACGGGATTTCCGGTGTGCGCCGAGGGAGAAGGGAAGTCGGCGAAAAAAAAAAGGTGACCGAAAGTAAATGAGAGCGCGGTGATAACTCACCGCTGTGCTCGGTGAATATGTTCGACCCGATGAGTCGTGATTCCTTTGGGTTTCTCGGCTGTTTACGAGTCTGTCGTACCGCTGACCCGGCAGGTATCACTCTGTCTTTAGTCTGTTGAGCACCCATAGTTTCCCTATTACCATGCCCTCCCTCCCCCTCCGCCCCCACCCCACCCCTCCCGCCGCCCACCCTTTTATCGCCGATAGTCTCCTCGTGTATCAAATATTTTATCCCCTCGTTGCAAACACTTTATTTCACTCCATCGTTGACGACCCGTGGGAATATAATGACGCTGTTTTTTGGTCTCACTATATCTATACATCCAGCGGGTTTCGTCGCGTAGCTCGTCGTTTTACTCGCGCTCCTCCGCTACGCTCGCGATCGACTCCGGCTGACTTCCGGCAACCCCGTGTGCGTCGCTGTGTCGGTGCCTCTTGACCGCTCTATATACACCAGGGGGTTCACTCCCTCCCTTCTATATAGCCCTCGCCGTCGCACGCACACACAGACACGTACAAACACGCACGTTCTCGCACTTCCCACACTCACGCGCTGTCTTTGTCCCTACAACCCGTTGTATCCCCGCGACATCGCATCGCTCCTCTCCGTCGCTCATCGGGCACTTCGCGTGCACACCGCGGGATTGTACTTCTTGAATTTTTTCCCGTAAATCACCACGCGCGCGAGACGATACGCACAAACGCGAGTATCGCCTTTCACGCGCGCACTCTCACTTCTCTCGCGTACGGAGAAAAAAGAAATGAAAAGTGAGACAACGATATATGCGAACGAGACACTTTTGTGCAAAGGCCCCCACACGCCCGCCGGTTTCTCGTTAAAAAAATTTAGGCTATCGACGCGTTACGAATCGTATGAGCAAATTAAACGTTTCTCACATGATCAGGGCACGTGAATTACACCGATATCGGTAGGGCTCGCACTGCACACGTAACGCCATATTTGACAGATTTTTGACGTTGATTATTTAGTTTTGTCGGTGCATCGGCTGCGAGGCAGCGCACGACGGGGAGAAGGCTCACCGTTCTCACCGAATTGATACGATAGCTCCCCCTCTCCAACTTCCCTTTTCCCCCTCCCGCGATACGTACTTATCAACTACGTGTGTATATAAGCTCCTTCCCTTTTTATTCAATCCTGCCCAGAGGGGTGGACACGCCGCACTACTCCCATGCAATAAAACGAATCACGTCAAGTCCACGTTTTTTAACTCCGTCTCACATCTACGCGTGGCGCTAGTTATTTTGTGAGAAATTTTTGTCGCGAGGCGCGAGACTCAATTTGATGATTTGAAATAAGGAGTACGTAAAGTATTGCAAAGTATTGCCTAGAATACAATTATTTAACAGCAAATAAGAAGTTCGCGGAAATGTTATTAGTGAATGATATTTCTATAATATTTAAGTTTTCGTTATATAAGCATATAATATATGCGCGCTGAGTACATAGACGGGAGTCCCCTGTTGTAGCATCGCGAAAGTCGCGACGCCCTACAGGCGGATTTCGAAGTTTTGTACAAACCGGCGGTAACGAATAACCGACAAGATAATCGCGCCACGGAGAGAATATTCTAGACGAATTCGTTTCGACCACTCATGTGTAACTGTGGAAAATCATTCGAATATAGGAAAACAACCATACCGAGTAAAATTCGATTGTGGAGTAATTTTACGGAGCGATTCCGTGGATCTCATCGTGAAACGGCCGGGAGGGGGAAGCGCGGCCCTACCGCGCGAAACACGCGTGTGCGCGGTTGGACGTGAAGTTTCCCAACGTTGCGCGATATAATTGCGAGATCCGCCATGTTGTTGATGTATCACGTGACGAGAGCAGCGACGACGACGACGAGCGAGGGAGCGCAGCGGAGGTGAATGCGCCGGGTCAAATTCTCGAAACGGGGAAGGTCGACGAGGAAAAATTTTCAAGCGTTTTTAACTTTTAATACCGGTCCTTGTCGGCACGAAAGACTCGATAATAGACGTGGAATTCACGCGAGTTGCAGGCATCGTCATGGATCCACGAAAATTGACGGAATTGCTTCGCGCAACGATAGATCCAGCCCAACAGAAGCAAGCCGGAGAGCAGCTCGACCAGGTGAGTCTCGGTGTGCTCGCTCTCCCTCTCTCTCGCACTCGTGTCTTCCATGCGGATGAAAAACGTGCTCGCGTGCGGACAGCCGGGTGCGAGCGAAAAATTCATCGAAAACTTTCCTCGCGAGCGTGCTCGCATCTTGCAGCTTCCGCCCCTCTCCGACTCTCCCTCCTTTCCTTGTATGATGTCTAATGTCGCGATCTTATTGCTCACGAAAACTTGGAGCGAATTCACGACAAAATGAAGATGAAAATAATTTTTCAAATCGTTCAGTTTCGTTATTTTTCAAAGCGAGGAAAACCAGAATTTTAGTTGTCCGTTCCTTTTTTTTTCTGTTCCGTCGTTCTTGACGCGCACGTTTTACAACCTCCTAAATCAGCATGGAGCGCACGTTATTGTTCGCCAACGCGAGCCAACATTTCCCCGATTTATCGCTGGAACTCGGGCAAAATTGGTCGCCACGTTTTCTTTTTTTTTTTTTTGCGTTACCAAATTCATGCGCTTTGCATCAGAATCGCGATCCGAAAGAAAATTCAATATCATAGAAATAACATTCAATACGAATTTAAATGTGCATGTGTGAATTCGTAATTGTATCTAGATGCCTAGATAGAATGTTGCCAGCCGAAAGCATTTGGTATGACTCATGTTCCCATATTTGTTTATTCTGTAAGGAGAATGTTTAAGCTCTTCAGCCATTTCGAAGCTCTCGTATCTATCGGAGCTTGAATATAACTCCTTTGTCCCCTCTATAACCTATATCGATGAGAACACGTAACCACATTCCTGCATGTATGTTTTTCTTCTTACTTTACAGATTCACAAGATCATCGGCTTTGCTCCAACCCTCCTGCAAGTCGTCATGTCTTCAGAAGTCGAGATGCCTGTCAGACAGGCCGGTAAGTCTATTGCCGGAAACCCATTTTTGGATTATTTGTAGAGTTCCGATTTGGAATTATTACAACTGATTTAAATTATTATAACCGCAATCAAAACATTGATGGAATGAGTATATTTTATGGCCTATAATCGATAACGTAAGAAAATAACTAAAGGGACGCACATTTTCCATCCAATTATAATAATATAGTAAATTGCTGAGGAATTGATGTTTGTGGAAATTTTGAAAGTACAGGAATTTGTAGTTCTCAATGGAACAGAGTTTATTTAGAAACTCAATGGTTTTACTTATCAAATGGAAGAAGGCAAAAGTGTAATAGGAAAAATAACAAACTAGACGGGTTAAGTGTTTAACTGATGAAAGTTCAAGGATTCTGATATTTCCTGGAACTCATCTTCAAGGTTTCGACAAGGGCCTTTTAGAGACAAAAAACAAGGAGTAGCAATTCCGCACAGCACAGCACTAAAATTTGAGAATTTTGCTACACGCGATGTCTCTCATTAACATATGAATTGCGGCCATAGACGATCAAGGTCCATTTGTCGTTCTCTATAGAGAACCATGCGGAAGCGTCTGAATTTTGATTCTTTTCGTTTTTTAAACAACATGCAAACACAAACCGTTTGAAACTAGGATTTTGTTTCTAGTGTCTATGTTCAAAAAATGATTATCATTGAACCGTAATGGGTGGTTGTATCGTTGAGAAGAGCTATCAATGAAGTTGTAAATGGCACATTGAATATTGCATTATTATTTTCTTCATACTAGGTGCCATTTATTTGAAAAATTCAATAAGTACAAAGTGGGCAGATCGCGAAGCGGACAACGGGCCCGTGCCGTTTAGTATTCACGAGCAGGATCGTGCCATGATACGTGACGCGATCGTCGACGCTGTCGTACACGCACCCGAACTTATAAGGTAAAAAGAAAATGAAAGGAATGATTCTTTCCGCACCGTCCGCCAGTCGGTATTCAATAACTGCATCCGTCTTTTTCTCTGGTCGCAGAGTTCAGCTTGCCATGTGCATAAGCAGCATCGTGAAACACGACTTTCCCGGAAGATGGACTCAAATAGTCGACAAAATAACGATTTATCTCCAAAATCCCGATGCCACATGCTGGCCCGGCGTTTTACTGGCTCTCTATCAACTCGTCAAAAATTTCGAGTTAGTTTTTTTGCCAAGTCTATTATATGTCGTTTACATTTTAACGATGACATATTTTGACGATTGAACGTGCTTCAGGTACAAAAAAGCGGACGAACGAGGGCCTTTAAACGAAGCAATGAATTTACTTTTCCCAATGATTTATCAATTGATATTACGACTCTTACCTGACCCCTCGGAACAATCTGTACTACTTCAGAAGCAAATACTGAAAATATTTTTCGCTACAACGCAGGTACGTTCATCAACCTTATTTATTTCCACATCGAAGATATATCGAGAAATATTTTTCCATTTGTCGTTTATGGGCTTTTCTTCGGTTGTTCAAAGTGCTAAAAGTGAAAGTGAATTTTTGTAACCGAGCTTGTATGAAACATTTCGCGCTGATCGATTTTTTCTTCCCGCGCGCAGTACTCTCTTCCTCTCGATCTCATCTCGAAGGAAGTCTTCTCCCAGTGGATGGACGTTGTGCGCCAAGTTGCGGATAGGCCGGTACCGCCGGAAACCAACCGGCCGGACATCGACGACGACGAGCGTGGAGAGCTACCCTGGTGGAAGTGCAAAAAGTGGGCGCTTCATATTCTCCACAGAATGTTCGAAAGGTACGTCCGATGCTTGGTAACGAGAATAAGAAAAAAAAGAATATTAGCGAAAAATGATCGGCGCATTTTCATTATCGCTCTTTTTCTTTAAAGATACGGCAGTCCGGGAAGCGTTACTTCCGACTATAAAGAATTTGCCGAGTGGTATTTGCAAACATTCAGTGGAGGAATTCTTGAGGTGCTGTTGAAGATTCTCGATCAATATCGTCGCAAGGTCTACGTGTCTCCCCGAGTAGTGCAACAATCCATCAATTATATCAACCAAGGGTGAGACAATAGTGAAAATTTGCTGTTTGAATGTTTGACAAAGCAAGAGAGGGCTAGAATCGTAAAAGACAGCAGCATCGTACGAAGGAAAACTCGTTCAACTTGTTATCTCTTGTGCAGCGTGAGCCACGCGTTCTCGTGGAAATTCTTAAAGCCCCACATGTTCGAGATAATCAGAGACGTACTTTTCCCAATACTCTCGTACTCGGCCGCTGATGAGGAACTGTGGAACAACGACCCGTACGAGTACATTCGCGTCAAGTTCGGTAATACATTTTTCTGACTCGTCGCTTTTTGCCCGGCAGTACGAATCGACCTTGTACTTTATCCGTGTAATTTCGCGTAGATATCTTTGAGGACTTTGTGTCGCCGGTGACTGCGGCGCAAACGTTGCTTCACTCAGCTTGCAAGAAACGCAAAGGAATGCTCCAGAAGACGATGCAATTTTGTATGGAAGTGCTGACTAGTCCGAACGCTGACCCCAGACAGAAGGACGGTGCTCTCCACATGGTCGGCAGTTTGGCCGACATACTGTTGAAGAGACAGATCTACAAGGAACAAATGGAGAAGATCTTGGTGCAATACGTCTTCCCGGAGTTCAACAGTTCTCATGGTCACATGCGAGCGAGAGTAAGTATGCTTGTGATGTAACGAAAACATTTTTTTTAAACGTGTACGTAACATACTCTTTTGTTCCCGCAGGCTTGCTGGGTGTTGCATTATTTCTCGGATATAAAATTCAAGCAAGAACAGGTTCTCTACGAGGCGATTAGATTGACGACGAATGCTTTGCTGACCGACCAGGATCTTCCCGTGAAGGTCGAAGCAGCTGTGTGCGTCCAAACACTCCTTAATTCACAGACCAAAGCTCAGAAGTACATCGAACCGTTGATCAAGCAAATAACGCTCGAGCTCTTGAACATAATAAGGGAAACGGAAAACGACGATCTTACGAACGTGATGCAAAAGATCGTTTGCACTTATACGCAACAGCTGATGCCGATAGCCGTCGAGATCTGTCAACATTTAGCCGCTACGTTCAGCCAAGTGTTGGAAACCGACGAGGGCAGCGACGAGAAAGCGATAGCTGCAATGGGTCTCCTGAACACAATTGCCACGCTACTGACAGTCATGGAAGATCAACCTCAAATAATGGCGCAGTTGCAACCCACCGTACTACAAGTCGTCGCCCATATTTTCGGTCAAAGTGTTATCGGTGAGAATCAAAGTTCACGCTTGTTCACACCTTTGAACGAGTACGGAGAATCGTTCGTCACAGTTTTTGTTCTTTTTCTCATTTGTAGAATTTTACGAAGAGGCCATGTCGTTGGTGTACGATCTGACGGGCAAGACGATTTCCGAAGATATGTGGAAAGTTTTGGAGCTCATGTATCAACTTTTCCAAAAAGACGGCTTCGATTATTTCACGGACATGATGCCTGCACTTCACAATTATATTACCGTTGATACACCGGCGTTCTTGTCCAATGAGAATCACATACTAGCCATGTTCAACATGTGTAAAACCGTAAGTTTGCTTCCGCTTTCTTCCTGTTCGCTAACAACCTAACATTTTACGTTCGAACCGCGGGACGTGCGTCCGAATTTTTCGCTGGTACTGTTAGTTCCTTGACATTCCAAACATTGCTTTAAACTGATTCAACCCTTTCTATCGTTTTTCATAACTTCTAACAGATTCTAACAGGCGATGCCGGCGAAGACCCGGAGTGCCACGCCGCTAAATTACTAGAGGTCATCATTTTGCAATGCAAAGGCCACATAGATCAGGTAAACTCATATCTAAACTTTTACTTGTTGACTTCATTCGGCTCAACATGACG
Source organism: Ophioninae sp. A BG-2022a (assembly GCA_030523105.1). Taxonomy (NCBI): domain Eukaryota; kingdom Metazoa; phylum Arthropoda; class Insecta; order Hymenoptera; family Ichneumonidae; species Ophioninae sp. A BG-2022a. Next base: position 27,659 of record JAPYZI010000152.1, on the reverse strand, counting down.
TTTTGTTCTCGCAGTGTATACCTTCGATGGTACAACTGGTCCTAGAGCGTTTGACGCGCGAAGTGAAAACCTCGGAACTTCGTACAATGTGTCTCCAAGTTGTCATCGCGGCACTTTATTACAATCCGGCCCTTTGTCTCGAAGTTATGGATCGGCTTCAAGGCACGCTCGGACAATCCACCGAGCCGATAGCCTCGCACTTCATCAAGCAGTGGATTCACGACACTGATTGTTTCCTCGGGTATAAAGCCTTCTTTTTTACTCTCGTTAACGTCATGTTGTTTTACTAACTTGTTAATTTTTTAACGAACAATTTTTGGGGTTTGCCGAATTGATAATAATACTTCTAAAATGTGACCCGCAGATTGCACGATCGCAAGCTCTGCGTTCTCGGTCTGTGCACTCTGATCAGCATGGGACCAGCGATACCTGCAGCAGTCAGCGAATGCGCCCAACAGATTATTCCCTCCTTGATTCTGTTGTTCGACGGCTTGAAGAGAGCGTACGCAGCGAAGCGAGCAGAAGGCGAAGAAGAGGAGAATGAGGATGAGGAGAGCGATATAGAAGAGGGTGAGTTTGAGAGAAAACAATGCCTTGTATAATCACCAGTTGGCATTGAACAAACTAATTAATACATCCTTGAAACATTTGAATCTCTAGAAGTATTGTCGTCGGACGAGGACGAGATCGACGACGCTAGTCAGGAATATCTCGAGAAGCTACAGGACAAAGTTGAGAAAGGTGCGGCGCAGCATGGCGTCAATGTTAATTCATTGCTACTCGACAGCCACGGATCGGACGACGACGACGACGGCGATTCCGATTACGAGGGCAACGAGGAAACCACCCTTGAATGTTACATCACACCTCTCGACTTTGACGAGAACAACCAGGGCGAGTACGTCGTCTTTAAGGAAGTCATGCAGAGTAAGTAACCACAATAATAGCCGAAAGCTCACGCGAAATCCTCTAAGTAAATAAGATCGTGGAACAATTTCCTATTTTCTTTTCTTCTAAAGAATGGGAGCTACACACCCAATTTTCGTAATACTGAAACGAATAAAATGACTGGCAAACTTATCGTAAAAAATTCTAATCGAAGGAGATTGGCAAATGCGCTTCCTGTTTCGCTAATTGTAAATCGAAGTGGTCGAATGTTCAGTTTATATCTAAACGGCGAGCATGAAAACTGAAGAAACATTTGCGACATCCGTGTATCTTTTCTTTTTCACAGACATTGAAAGGACAGATCAGGCCTGGTACAGAGCATTGACGAGCCATTTGACGGCTGAACAACAGAAGGCCCTTCAGGAAGTGATACTTCTTGCCGATCATCGCAAAGCGGTCCTCGAAAGCAAAAGAATCGAACAGAGCGGCGGTAAGTCCCTTCTCCCATGTCGCCAAAAAATCCATGCTTTTTCCAAACATACTATTTTTTCAAATGAAAATTCTGCGTACACTTCGGTAATCATAATTGTGTCTCGTTATTTCGCAGGTTACGCCTTCCACTCCCAGACCGTACCCACCTCGTTTAATTTCGGCGGCACTCCGTTAGGTCGATAAAGATTCTCTAACCTTTATATCCTAGGAAATAAGTAATTAAAGAAATTATAACGGCGAAAAACGAAGCAACAACAACAAACGAAAAACAAAACAACAAGATATACAATAAAAAAAACGAGAGGAGAAGAGGAAACGAAAGAAAAATACACAAAGAATGAAGAAAAAATTCAAGAACACTTGTAGCACGCGACTGTAACATTTGACCACTTCGAAGACAATTACGCATTTCCTTATATTTACGGAACTATTTTTGTGTAAAGTAAATTGTACATTACTTGTGCACCCCACGACGAAATCAACTGCGTCACACGAGATATTACTAAGGCTATATCGTCGAAGTTTAGTCACAAAAAAAAAGAGAAAACGAGCGGGCGAGAGGGAGAAAGGAAAAAATGAAAAACAAACAAAAAAAAACAAAAAATCGCGAATCGTGTATACCTTAGCCTTGTTGTAAAACCGTAATCGTCCGATCGGATACAGCTTTGTCATACGCGACGAGGTTATGTATTCTTTTACATAAAAACAAGCTTTGGATACTAACTTATTTTTCAATCGTATGTATATATATAATTATATGTATGATTACATCTATACATATACGTATATAAATATATATCATTTTTTTCGTTTCTTTTGGGAACTCTTCCCGACTTAGTATAGGGCATACAGTCCGTACGCGACATTATCGAGGCTTTATATAAAAAAGAAAATACGAAAAAAATAAATTTAAAAAAACAAACAAACGATGAAGTTGGCCGAGGCGGTATCGTCCACGTTACACTTCGCACGCTGCAACACACACGCCTTAACGCGCGTCGTGTGTGTATATATAAATATATACACACTTCAAAATTTCTTTTCTTTCTTGACACAAAATTATCTTTTTTTTTTTAATTCGATCATTACATCCAATCGAAAATGAAAGAAACTCCGTTTACTTTATATGATGTTTGTTGAAAAAAAGTGTTAAATTGTTGGTATAAATATATCGAGAAGCTAATTTTTATGAAAACACTAAGTGGAAATTGTTGATGCTTTATTCGCGCGAGCGCGCGCACCGCCGCATGTACGCACGTGGACGCGCGCCCGCGCGAGATAAATCGTGAGAGATGAAGTTTGTAAATCGTAATTTATTATTCCGAAAACCTTTACACTTTTGTTACATTCACGTAGATCGACCATCGAATCGTATCTCGCTTTCGTTACACTTCCCACTCAAAACCTTCAATGCTAACGAGCGCGGTGTAACGTGTGTGTATTTTACTTTGAACATGTGAAAACGAAACGAAGAGAAAAAAAGGAAATGGTGTTTGAAGATATGAAATTCCGAAAATCGTAGATTCACCGAACTGAGATCCAACACGTATGCATACGTTTCGTTTATCGATACAGGAGTTATTTCGCGACCGGACTATATTCTGGAATATGCGGTTGCAAGCTTTACGGACTAAGTAAGCAACTTGTGGAAATCTCGGAAACTTTTTCGACAATATTTTTGTCCTCGGAGATTTTATTCCTCAATATACTTCTCTTTATTTCTCTACATGTTTACGTGGCCACGCGTGCCGATAATTCGATCCTTATTATTTCGAATACGGAATCCCATTGAAGTGCATGCCAATTATTTTTCTATCCCGATTTGAAATCACCGAAAAATTCGGAAATCAAATGGGATAAAAACCGCTACCTTGATAAGGCTCAAATTGCGAAGCTCGAACTTGGCGTACGATGTTCTTTGTTGAATCTAATACTATCAAAGAGATCAGCGGACGATTTTCTTCGACACTCCTCAATGTACATACTCGTCATACTCCATGTGGAAAATCATTAAAAAATTCTTAGATATGCAGATCTCGTGTAAACAAAAGTCGAATTAAATCATCATCTATTTTGAGCAATACAAAAACAAACATAGCCGTTAGAACAGTTTCAAGGAAGGATACTGAGATCGACATTTTTCTTTGATTATCTCGGAACTACTTTTAAAAGATTATATTTCTCTGGATTGGCCTCGACGGTACATATTGCAGTATAATATTAAACGTTGCTTTTATTTTTCTTTTGTAATTATTCCTTTACTTATAAACAGCAATCGACGAACGAGTGCGTGATTTTCTTTTTCCCTAATATCAATAAATAATAAAGAAACGAGGCCCTAGTACGTGACGAAGGAAGGGGACGGCGGGATCACAACACTTCAAAATTATCACACCCCTTCGTGCCTAAGGCATTTTTAATCGTAATCATTCATTCTCCTTGCCGCGCGAATTTTCCTTCTTTTTTTTTCTGACCCACCAAAGATGAACTACAATCTTATTTTGCTTTCTTGTCGTGCTTGCCGTGCGCGCCTCTTGATAATGCGAGGTTAACGCGATGATATATAGTTTCAGTGTCAACCGAATTTCTCGAAATTTAATCGTCATGCACGCTTTAATATTACACTATACACGATGTAATACTATTCTTTTTTTTCAACGAATTTGGACAATATTACGCGCGAATCTAAGAAGATAAATAAAAATAAAAACGAAAGGAAAAAAAAAGTCATCTAAGTTTCGTGTGAAGTCGAAATAAATTGCTTTATTCGAACGATTATTTGCCAACAGTCGTTTATTAATAAATTGTTCTTAATCATTGATTGTGCTCTATATCCATTACTCGTGACAGTGATAATAAAATGATCAAAATCATCTAGAGGGTAATGAGCCCCGGAACTCAATCTATACGTGTTCTGACTTCCCATCTAATTTATTTATAATAATAATAGTGATAATAATAATAATAATAATAATAATAATATAACGAGACAATCAATGAAGATTACTTAGATACTAGAAACAGCTAACAATGCAAATCGCAAAGGGTACGAACGACGAGGCAACGTTTCACAATGATAGATCGATATTGAAGTAACGATAAGCGTAAATTTAAGTAATCATGACGAACACCGATTGACCGTTTCAATTCTTTGTGTGTATATATTGTCCAAATATTCGTGAGTGAAACGATTTACGTGTATGTGGGTACCGAAAGCACAGCAATGATCGAGTCTTCGAAGTAACCACGCGCGATTTGCATGTACACCTTTCGAGCTTCTACAGAGGTGCTTACGAAACAAATTTAAAAAAATGCACACACATAAATATGGAAATATATGTATACGCGTTTGAATGTACGACCGAGCATTCACATGTGTAAAAAAAGTGCATCTCTCATCTATTTTAGTAGGATAGTGAGAGATACACAAAAAATCATGCCGAGTCTCTGCTTAACAACTCCAGTTACACACCATGATTTTCATCACCGCTTGGAAATTTATTTTTTCGAATATAACCGTGTGCAGCCTCGAGTTGTAGAGCTCGCGTTTGGCAATATTTTCTTTTTTTTTTTAAGACACATTCCAGTATACGTATATCTATATTTATGTGCATGAAATCATATCGATAAGATCTAGACTAACCGAGGGAGCAAGAACAAAGAAGTAGGAGAAGGCGCGACGAAGATCTTCGGCTGTTCGCGCGTGAGCGTGTGACACACGAAGCGCACAACGCGCGATCCTCCAAAGATCGTTGACATAATAATCTTTGCATACTTGCTCAGGCCCACGTACATTGCGGGCGACGTTCCGTATCGTGTAACGTTTCTTATCGTGTATTTCTTTGTTTTTTATTTTTCTTCCGTCTTTAATAATTATCCCACATTTTTTGTGTGTATCCTGGAGATCGAAACATTCGAGTGAACGATGGGCGATCCAATGGATAAAACAAAAGTCGACAAAAGATCTACTTTCGTGCGAACATCTCGATCCGTTCAGTGGTTTTTCCTCTTTTATTGTTCTTATTATTGGGCGAAAGCATAAAATACTTGATGGATCAAATGTTTGGAGGCCTGGCAAGATGTAAAGAACGTAAGTATGTATAGCGCGGATTTACACGAGACAAAGAGATCGCGTCGGCGTCCCTCATCGTTCCTTCCATTCGTAATATCTTCCTCGAAAGCGAGTCTCCAAAGTAACGCGTACAATGTCGTCTTACCGGCTTTGTATCACTTGAGACACCGCTCGAAATAAAAAGAGCCTACGTAACCTCCACGCATCGCTTTCGCGACGTTTTGCTCGAACACACGACGATTGTTCTGTAAAACCTCTGCTGCCTCTTTGTTCAACGGATCTTCTGGATTTGGTTCCTGCAATTATCACTGGTGTGAAACGTCCGAAAACATAGACAAGAAATAGCGGCAGCAATTGTATTGTCATCAGCCAGTTCTTAACATTGTACAAACCAGAAACAGATACTGTAGTCCGTAAACAATGGAGTTGATAGTTAAAACTGGCTTCCAGTCTTCCCTCAATATATTCAAGCACACGTTACCCTCCAGATCGATATTTGGATGGTAGACCTGTGTTTCGCACTTGACCTTGGGAGGCTCGTGAGGATAATTCGGTCCAACCTTAAAACTAAACGTGAATCTTCCACCCCTGTAAAACCCCTGAAAAGAAATGATTTGGTATGAAACATCCTTCAATCATCCTCAGTATCCTTGAAAGGGCGAAATAGCAAAAACTTCACTCACCTCGTCAGGACAGATGATCAACTTGAAACTCAGCAAGTCGTCGGGATCAGGGAATTCTGTCCCACAAGTTTTTGGAAGATTTAATTCATTTATATCTGCAAGCCAACAATCATCGCTTTTGCCAAAAATTTTCTTTTTTTCGTTACCACAATTTCGATTAAAAATTGGAAAAGAAGAGAATAAAAGAAAGTTCGACGCGTTGGAATCGATCGTGGGAAATTGAGTGAGAAAAGATGTTACAATATAGCGTTCCGCAATGACGTTGAAACATTCACCTTCGCTGCATTGTTCGCCTTATGAAGCTAGTTTCTCGACGTATACACGCATATGTACCTTTTGTAATCCTCAGCTGTGCCGCGGATGCCTTTTTCTGCGTTCCTGCCTTGGGTGATTCGCCATCTTTTTTCGCTTGTTTCAACGAAAATAATTTAATCATGTTAAGTTTATGAGCTCGAACGCTGTGTAACGAGGCATACAAAAGAATTTTTTTTTAGTCGCTGCGTCGCGTTGTTATCCACTAAAGACGTATGTCTCTTATGCTTATTTACGGAGATGTAAAAAAAACAACCTAATAAATTTTTTGACAAGGGATATAACGATACACGCAACGCGGCAACACGCCGTCTTTGACTAGAGTCACGGAACGATCATGGCGAGCGGCCCCTTTTGTTTTCTTCGCGAAACACTCCAGCCCGTCTGAAGACACGGTCGTCAATATTTATATAATTTTTCAACTTACTTTTGGCATGTTCGTACTTCAATATATGTAGAAAACGAAGAACATTTTAGAATCAGCAGATCAAACGTCTTTATTCCCCGTGAAACGTTGCTAATTCAGTTAAACCACAATTAAACCGTGAGCGAACAAATGGTGAAGAGAAAGCGGGTGAAAACTTGTCCAATTTATTTGATCACCACTGTTCTTACGATTTCCACGTGCGCACCTGTGATTCTTCACACGAACAAATTCTCCAGAGATTCCATATCTACTTCACAATTTGTTTGAAAACGCAAAACAAGTCTCAACAAAAAAAAACTAGCGAAAAAACGCGAATCGTCGATTTTGACGGCCGCGCGAATTGGCGGCTTTCAAACACGCGATTTTTCTTACGATCGGAACAGCCATTTTGGTTCCGTTTCCCTGGTAACCGGCGTATAAACCGATGTCAAAACAAATCGTTCGCGGCGCATCGAGAATCAATGCCACCGCCGTTATTGTTCCGTCGATCCGAAAAATTCGAACGTATTGAGTACCTACCAATTATCTAAGCATGAGAACTCATCCAACTTGGGTCGACAAAGTTCAGGATAAGACGGAACAATGGTAAAAAAAACCGATGACAATCATCACTTTCAAGCTCAGTTTTAGCAATTTAATACTTCATATTAAATGGGGCTATTCACACCACATCGTGATCTTCTTTTGGATTTCTGTTGTTTCAGCATTTACGATCTGTGTTTTAATCCAGAAGGCACTCAGTTGGTCGTAGCGGCAGGTCAGCAGGTGCTGGTTTACGAAACAACCAAAGGCGCTCTTGTTCAACCTCTAAAAGGTAAAAACAATGAACTAACGACAACATAAACTTAATTTGTTCAAATCAAACGTTTTTTTCTGTAAGTAATCATGATTGATCGCAGGTCACAAGGATATAGTCTATTGCGTGTGTTACGCCAGAGATGGCAAAAAATTTGCCTCTGGCGGTGCTGACAAATCTGTGATAATCTGGACTTCGAAGTTAGAAGGAATATTGAAATATTCGTAAGTGGAAGATAAAATATTATATGATCAATGGAAAGCAACATTTGACGTAAGATCTACTGTGTTTGGATGGGCAGGCATAATGATGCGGTCCAGTCGATGCAGTTCAATCCGGTGTCCCATCAACTGCTCAGCTGCTCCATTTCTGACATGGCCTTTTGGTCATCGGAGCAGAAAGCTGTGCAGAAACACAAATCAGGTGGTAGAGTTAATTGCTGCGCGTGGACAAAGGATGGACAATATTTGGCGATTGGACTGGCCGGCGGCTATGTATCCATTAGAAATAAGGTAGCAAAAGTTGTAAAATAGATGAACAGTAATGTTGATTTGAAATCTGGAAAGCAACACAATGTTTTCCTAATACTATCCATGTCTTTCCGGGGAAATTCACAGAATGGAGATGAAAAGACGCGTATTGAAAGATCTGCTGGATCGGCGATCTGGAGCATATCCTGGAGTCCTTTGAGGTAGTTTTTGAAGGGCTTGCCCAAATGGCAAAACCCAAATGGGCTTAATGGGAAAAAATCGTAGGTCGATTTTCGAGATTCTTTTTCCGCTGAGAATAATCTTGAGAATCGACAGCGTGCGACAGAAGAGTAACATTATTTTTCCGCGAAATTCACTGTTGGCAGAGACGATTCGGTGGACGTTCTATGTATCGCCGAGTGGGGAGGAACCATATCGTTCTTCACGATAAATGGACGTCAGGTGGGTCGTGAGAGAGTCACAAATTTCATACCGCTGAGAGTGACGCATTTTCCTGAGGGTCAATACATTCTCGTGTGTGGGAGCAACGAAAAGTGCCTTTTGATGACGCACGAGGGTATACAGTTGACCACGGTGGGCGAACCGTTTTCCTCGTGGGTCTGGAGCTGTGCGGTTCATCCTTCATCGTCTCACGTCGTAAGCGCACGATCGTTCATATTGATGCGATAATCGCTACTTTGATTTCGTTATAGTAACGTGAAATATTAATCGTTACGTTATAGGCGATCGGTTGCCAGGATGGTACGATAAAGTATCTGCAGCTATCGTGGAACGTCGTTCACGGATTGTACGGCGACAGATACGCCTACCGCGAGAACATGACGGATGTGATAATCCAGCACTTGGTAACGAATCAAAAAGTTCGCATAAAGTGTAAAGACCTCGTGTGTAGAATAGCGGTGTATCGGGATCGTCTCGCGGTGCAGTTGCCCGAGAGGGTAATAATATATGAGCCATCGGGCAACAGCGAGGGCATGCATTATCGCATCCGAGAAAAATTATCGCAAGTACTCGAATGCAATCTGTTAGTCGTCACCTCCAATCATCTAGTGCTCTGTCACGAGAAACGTCTGCAGAGTTTATCATTCGCCGGTGCGATAGAACGGGAATGGATTCTCGACAGTTCCATTACGTACATCAGGGTCGCTGGAGGACCAGCGGGCAAGGAATGCTTGATAGCAGGTTCCATTTTCATTTTCGATACGAGCCTTTAGACCACGAGTTTTTGCCGAGCAACTATTAACTACCCCGATCTGTCTGCTTTCTATACAGGTCTGAAAACGGGCCAGGTCATGAAAATCTACATGGACAATCCATTTCCGGCACATCTCGCCAAAGTAGACAGTGCTGTGAGATGCTTGGACGTAAGTTCGATGAAGGAAAAACTCGCGGTTGTGAGTGAGGCTGGCACCCTCGCGGTTTTCGATCTTTGCACCGACGAGAAATTACGAGAGTACGAAGATGTTACGAGTGTTGCTTTTAATCGCGCTTTTGAGGACATGATGTGCTTCTCTGGTGCGGATTACTTGGCGATCAAGGTCGCTGATTTTCCCGAGTACAGGCAAAAGTTCAGTGGCTTCGTTGTCGGCCATAACGGCTCTAAGCTCTATTGCTTGAACGGTCCCTCGATCGTCACGGTAGAGGTAACTACATAAAACGTTCATCAATCAAACACATGATTTGATGTTTTTCTTTGATTAAAAATCAATTGTTGCTTCAGGTGTAATATGGAATTACATTTTTTTTTCAGATACCCCTTTCGTCTTCCATGTATCAGTACTTGGACATCGGAATGTTCGAGGAGGCTTACGCGGTGGCCTGTCTTGGCGTTGCAGAGAACGACTGGCTTGCTCTCGGCATGGCGGCACTCGACAAATTGGAGTTGAACGTCGCGTACTCGGCGTTCGCCCGAATGAAGAAACTCCGTTACATCGAAGTAGTTTCCGAAGTTGAGGAGAAACTCAAGTCCGGTGAATGGGGTAGGGAGGCGTGCATGGCGACCGCTGCAGCAGCCATGGGAAGACTCAGGGACGCGGCAAGATTGTATCAGAAAGCTGGATTGCAACAGTATGCTCTCGACATGTATTCTGATCTTCGAATGTTCGATATCGCCCAGGAGTTCATTGCAACCGGCAACACGCAGGTAATATTTTGCCGGCAATAATAGAGCGTTTTAATTTTATGGAGGATTCAATAGCACAGCAGGAGGAGGTGTTTTTCAAAATCTTGTTTACTTCAGGACCGAACGATTCTTCTGAGACGACGCGCCGAGTGGGCAAAGAGTTTGGGGGAGCCGAGAGCAGCGGCGGAAATGTTTCTCTCTGCTGGCGATGTGCAACGAGCGATAAACATAATCGCCGAATATGGTTGGGTCGATATGCTCGTCAAAGTCGGCAGACAATTGGACAAAGCCGAGCGCGATAATCTGTCGATGATCGCCAAGAAGTTGCGTCAGCTCGGCGCGACGCACGGAGCCGCCGAGATTTTCAGTCGTCTCGGTGACGACCCCGACGTCGCGGATGTTCTCGTCGATGCGCAAGCATGGCCCGAAGCATTCGAACTGGCGGAGAGAAATCCCAAATTGAAGTCGCGGATTTACGGTCCTTACGCGAGATGGTTGGCCGAGACTGGACGGTTTTCCGAGGCACAAGAAGGTGAGTTTGCCGAAACCAGCAATCAAAGGGCTGAATTACCATTTGGCAACGTGTTTTCTCCGAAGCGTTCCAAATGGCCGGCCAACCCGAAGAATCCATCGGAGTACTGACGACGCTGGCACGAAACGCCGTAACGGAAAGGAGATATCGCGACGCTTCCTACTTTTATTGGCTCCTCTCTCAGCTCAGTCTCAACTTGACGTCGAAAAGTCCGGAAGATATGAAACTTACATTTTTCTCGTATTCCGACAAGGCCGACATTTATTACGCTTACCACGAGGTCTTCAAGTACTTGGTGAATTGCGTTCTAAACAAATACCAGTTGTACAAAAAAGAAAGTTCGTGACGTTGTATCTTCTTTTCTAGGAAGAGCCTTTCACGTCCTTGATGCCCGAGGCACTGTTCAACATATCACGATACCTGCTAACGAAGACTCAGGGAATTCAAGTCGAGGGCGTCTCGAAATTGACGATAACCTACGCCCTCGTAAAGCAAGCCCGCTTGTTAGGTGCCAACGAATTGGCCATGCAGTTGCTCGAACGTTTGCGGGGCATGAAAGTGCCCGATAATCTCTCGGCCCAAATCGAAATTTCTACCCTTGCAGCCAGAGCTTATCCATACAGGGATCCGGAAGAGCTTTTGCCTCTTTGCTACAGATGTTCAACCTTCAACGCCCTCTTACCTGCGCAGAATGCAGCGAGCAACCAGTGCCTTCAGTGCGGCCTCAAATTTCAGCACTCCTTCGTCATGTTCGGTAAGTCTGCCCCGAATGTTTTCTCACGAGTCCGGATATCCCTGTGTAACCAAAAACCGGGATTTTCAGAAATCCTACCTTTGATCGAGTTCGAGCTCGATGAGAGTATAACGGACGAAGAGGCGCAGAGGCTCATCGAAGAACCAATATCTGTTAACAATGGAACGATCCTCGTGGAGGATCAATTGACGTTGCCTTCCAATGAAGCTGATCTGTTTACAGCGAGACTGATGCGATACGAAGTCGGTTCAGGCTTACAATTCTCCTGTCTGCTCTTTGCATAAATTTACAATGAATTTCACCAATTCTTCACGAAAAAATCATTTAGATCCATTTACTTTCTAATGAATTCACGATTTATTTTCTTTCGTTTCATGATTTTACACTTGACACCGTGGAGCAGGAAAAACTCGGTGGATCAACGATAAGAGTAGGCCGTAACGTATTGAAGAGCATGGAACCTTCGAGTGTGTTGATCGTCAAGTGGCCTAAGCCATTCAAAACTAGATACTTCAGGAATTTGTTGACCGATTTACAAGTGACGTTCTGCAAAACTTGTTTAAAGGTAAGGACAATCGTTAAGATAGAAAATTTAAAAAAACGTTTCATCCTTCCGGAAAATAATTCTATTCGTAATTTATCGTTCGCAATTTGCAATAATACAAGTGGTAACAATAGCTCATCATGATACGATTAACTTCCGTAACAGATATTATCAATCCCTATTATGTCTTTAATATTAATCAGATTTATTGTTATTATAGTAACAACGATAATTAATTACTTTCCAGCTGTTTCACGCGGACGATTACGAATTAGCGTTACTCCGACACGGACACTGTCCCTTTTGTAGGGCTCCGAACCTTCCCTCCAGTTAGAATCTCATTCGCGTGTACCTGACGTTTTTAATACTTGTTGTTTAAAGCGAAGAATAATGTTCGCTACTTAAAAAAAAATATACGAACAATCCGTCCAATAAATATCGTTGATTTGTCAATATTTTTGGCAGCTTATTTTGCCCTTATTATTACGACGAACAACCGTATCAAGAAATACAAGAAAGTGTCTCGGTTTTAAATTTACTTTACGAGAAGAAACAAAATAAGCTGAATCATAGTTACGCAACGAGAAACCAAAATCTCTTACAAACAGAAAATTCTGTGAATGAATAATAAATTACATATGAATCTTCAATAGAATTGAGATACGGATGTCGAGTACTGAAATTTATAGCAGCAGATAGCGTTTACCGAGAATAGAAGTGTATCAGAATCGATAAGGGAATGAGATGAAGAAGAAAATTTCATCTTTTTTCCGCCGTAGCGGTAAAACGTATGAAAGAGCAACACAGTTACGTCTCATTGGTTGTCGCATAGAGATTTCGTGTACTTACCCGAAGTGTTCGGTTTCGAGTTTGAACTCGCTAATTGTCATGATTTCTCGAGTAAACCTCGCGTATGTGTACACGTTTATACCGTTAAGCGAGTACACACGAGATCGCTCAGTGAGCTTCATCAAGTGTCGGGCTGTAAGGATCAGATTATTTCGGTCGCTTTTCCTACGATGTTCGGTCTGATATTGGGCGGCATTCTCGCGTACCTGACGATCGTATCGGGTGAGACAACGCACCAGGATGGATCCTTGAGGGATATTGCTTCGTTGATAAGTTCCGAGGAAGCTTCGTTCGGAAGTTCGCAGCGTCAAGGAAAATGTAAGCTCGTTAAGTGTTAAATAATTATTTCCTCCAAGAAACAAACCCACCTTTTTTTCTTTCATCTGAGAAAAAGTTACGCGCGACTTCCGGTCGGATAGAATTTGTAAAATCACTTTTTCAGTTCACGGAACAAATACCTGCTGTAGAAAAAAATGTATCGCGCCAAACGTTGATTTGCATCCCTCAGGGATCGGGTACAATCCTCGTCGAAAAATCTTGTATCTCAAGAGACCTTTGTGCTATTACAGTCTTTCCACTGTTCAGCGTTGTGAGATTCGCCAACAACGAGTGCTCCGCGGGCAACAGCTTTCAAGGCACTTGCTTCACTTCGAGAGAATGCAGGAATTACGGCGGTATTGCTTTCGGAACGTGCGCTGGAAAACTCGGAGTTTGTTGTGTCTGTAAGTTACATCATTGTGAAAACTGCTCAAGATTATTGTCAAAAAGAAAATATGTCGTTGCAAAGAATCTGACACGCGATTTTTATAAATCTGCTAAAAATAATCTCACTTTTCACCATCATTATCTTTATTATTATTTCTATTCTAATTACGATGACTAACGATACAATTATTTCTTACCCGTAAAGATATTGTTTTTTTTTAAGTTCGAAAATCTTGTGGAACAACAACCAACATGAACAACACGTACTTCGTAAATCCTGAATATCCAATAACGTACGCAGGAGGTGTGACGTGTACGCTCGAAGTTTACCGTTGCAACTCTGACATATGCCAGGTATTAATTTATCTTATTATGGAGGAAAAACTTGGTTTGATTTGCAATTATGAATCGTTAAAATGAACAACGAATCAACGTAATTTTTGTGTCGTTTCGTTTTGCGAAGTTGCGAATAGATTTTTTGGACTTTAGCCTGGCACAGCCGAACGCGAACGGTGTGTGCGATTACGACTTTCTTCTGATCTCCCGCGGCGCTACCACAGTCCCGAGAATCTGTGGCGACAATCTCAATCAACACGGTACGGTTTCAGGATGCGTACCATCTTTCGAAAACAATTTTATTTTTTATCGTTAATTAATTGTTTTTTCGTTTTTCTCAAAATACAGTTTACGTCGAGTTCAACGGGGACACTCCGATAACTATTTCTATCCTGACTAATTCCGCATACGCGATGGCTCGACGGTGGAATTTGAGAATTCAACAGATTGCTTGCGACTCCCCGTGGCGGGGTAAGTTGGATTTTGATGAAAAGTCATTGTCCTCGTGCAATTATCACTCACTTTTTCCTCCGTTTCGATTTGAAACTCCTCCTTGCGCACTGTCGTTGCGCCATAGAAGGGTGTATTCGATGATATAAGAAAATCACTTTTGTATCACGTCGTAATTCATGCAACGATTGACCATGAAATTTCAGCTCCTGTCGGGTGTCTTCAATACTATAAGACGCCGACCGGTACAGTCACCAGCTTCAATTACGGAACCGTGGCAAATCCACGGGGTAAATATTTTCTTCGAATAAATTTGGTGAAAGCAAATTAGCGATCGAATCGTTACGAACGTGAGATGATATGACAAAACGTGTCGGTTTTAGTTTCCTCCAGTGGCACTACGGGGACTCGCCAGATGCAATATCTCAATTACGGAGTCTGCGTAAGGATGGCCCTTGGTTATTGCGCGATCGAATGGTCGCAGGCGGATTCACTGTCGTTCACTGTTTCCGGCGATACTGGAGCTCTCGATCCGAGCGTTGGTAATGTTTTGAAAGTTTTTTTTTTCATAATGCTCGACCACGAGAAAAATCGGGATTTTTCGTAATACTTTTCGATCAGGAACGGATTTCGCGCTATCTGGAACGGACTGTGATCACAATTTCATCATTATTCCAAATCCATCGGTAGGTGGTACGCCTGTTAACGTGGATAGATTCTGCGGCAACGGATTCGTAACGGCAACATGTAAGTGTTGATGAACTACTCCGAATCCAAACAATATTATATTAGGTGTAGTCAAACGAAATCCATTATTTTCTGGAGTCAATTAATCACAAAACAGTCGCAAAAGTCTCTTTGGAAAAATCATGGATTTCTTTATACTACACCTAATATAACGGGAGATCTTTGGGTTTCTTTTTTACTTGCCTCAGAAAATATTCGTACCGGATAGAGAATTTTTATCATTTTTTCCAGCGAGCTCCAAGCCTTTCGTTTTGTACGTGGTGACGAATCCTGAAGCCACTGGAGTTATGAACGACTTTGAGAATCGAGGGTTCATTCTGAACTATCGCCAAATAGCGTGCGTCCCTTCTTGACGGGACTATAAAGTTAACGCCTTTCGACTCCGCTGTACATTGTTAGTCTTTATTCATTTCGAGTATTTAAGATTAAAGTTCCGTTGTTACAATTTGGTATCGGCTTGTTTGAACCAAAACGCGAATTCAAACGCGTTTATGTATTGTTGAAAAAAAAAACGAAGTCTTTGTACCGAAAAAATGGAATAAAGCATCGTGAGTGATCGGGACGTAAAACAAGCTTTGGACACATAAATACCTATAGGTAAACGCATATTTCTTGCCGCTAAAAAGCGAAACGGGTTTAACCGGGAAGAAGCGAGCTACCGCTGTGACTGTCCACTTTCTCCTTCATAGCGCCATACCAAGTACTGAGCTTTGTATTGGCGAGGGCATCTTTAAAGGCGTCGCAGCCCTCGATGCTCCTGAGCACGCCGTAAACTGAGAGGTCCGAGAGGTCTGGTGTTTGTCCACCCATGTACTGTCCACCCCTAGATTCAATTGCTTTCAACCAATTATTGATCTCGTCGTAGAACGACTGCCTCACGTCTTCTTTAAGATTATGCCTCTTCTTGAGCCTCTTGCCGATTAGCCACATCGCGCAAGCACCCACATTTATCATCACGAAACGCTCCCAGGCAGGAAAGTATTCCTCCCATTTGCCGACCTTGAAGCAAACATAAAAAATGTGATGAGCCGGCTAAAGAGAAATAAAATTATAGGGAATACGTTGGGCAATTGAGAGCACGGTTTTTAAAAATTTCGAATCTGGATTTCTTTGTAAAAGCGAAAAGTTACGTTCACGGAGATTTTTATTTGATAATGGCTTTTGGCTCATGCGCGTTAAACAAATTCACTCACTTCTGAGAACCAATTGAACGTTTGATAAGCTTCTGATATAGTTCTGTAGACGTTTGGCGATAAGGTATGGACGAAAACTTCGTCAGCCCACTGCCTCCACTTCCGTTCCTCTCTGCAATCATTTCAGTTAGCATTTTTTCAATTTCAAAACGAAAATGTCCAAAATTCTGACTAGAAAAAAAGTAAACGGTCCAAGTAATCTTACCCTACGTCGTCGAGAGTTCTGCCTTTGGGCATGTTATCCTGATACATGAGGAAATATTTGTTGATGACGTCACGCTTGAAACTTCCACTTTCGTCGCACACGCCAATGTTCGGATAATACTTGGCGAGATCTTCCACCTTGTTCGAAGTGTCGTGAATGTACGAAGCCAGAAGCGAAACGATCATGGAACTGTCATTGAGCGGTTGATAACCGCTGTCCACTTTAGCCAATAGTATCGGCACTTTTTTGTACTTCGACCATTTGATCTCGTTGCGCAACACTGGGTCAACCTCGACCACATCGTATGACAATCCATAGTAGTCCAAAAACGTCCTGACCTGAAAATGTTCGCCCGACCATGTCATAGTTTCAAATTGAATACTAGTACTTCTATAATCGTGTTTTTATTGGTATTTTCTACAACCTTACAGCAAAATGGACATGTCTGGTACTGATAGAGCGTCAATTTTAGTCCTGTTGTGTCGACAGCTGAAATGATCTGAAAGAAGTTTTGGGGAATTCATTACAATCAATGATTGAATGTCGATGAGCCGGAAAATAGAATTAGCCTGTTTTTGTATGTCAGGGCCAAATTTGCCATATAGCAAATGCCCTGCATCAATAAATGCTAATAGGAATGCCAAATTTTATTGTTTGAAACAACTAAATGGTTACTTTGAAGTAACCAATTTAACTAGTGTTATCTAGAAAATCTTGTTTGTAAAATAAGTGTTTTCTTTCGCATTCTACATTAATTTTCTACAGGCCTGTGCTGACTCAATCCGACACCGATAACCACATAAATTTCTATTCGGGATACATGTGAGCTTGAAAAGCTAACAACTTGTAAATTGCAACATTATAGAGCCTCACATTTAGCATTTTTATAGGAAAACGATCTTTCTACTGTGACTGCGCATTTACTGATGATGGCTGTCGTCTGTACCCTCGAGTAAGCATTTTGGAGGTTACGTTACAATCGAAGATTGATAATGTTTGTAACTGTCGTATGTCATTTAATGTGTCAAGCATAGGTCACAAAACAAACATGGGAAAAGCGCATAATAATCTTTCCTTTTCGTAAAATAGACACGTCACAATTCATCTTTGCAATCGACCATCGACACTCCAACGATTCTACTGAAAGAATAATTGTTTCCAATACCGCATACCCTTCTCGATGGTGATATTGGTGGTTTGTTTTTCAGTACTGCGACCTCGATCTCTTTACCGGCGAGGGCAAAATTTTCACGATCCCGCTGTCTCTTTTGTAGAGCATAACCTGTACCGATAGCGGCACCGACGCACCCGCTCAACAAACTCACTTTCCACAGTGACCATGATTTGGTAGGTTCTTCCGCGACCGTGCGAAATTTGCGGCACAAACGATTCTCAACAACGAAAGTATTTGTATTGAATAATCTTGAAGTTCTCGAGTACCTCGTAAGTTTGCAAAACACAGCCATCTTTTTTCCACGCTAAGGATACACAGAACGTATCGCGGAGGAAGTGGCTTTTTGTTTCGATCCCGAAAGCCGAAACACGTGACGTTACGTCACGTTTAGCGCTGCCTACAATTTCCAACGTTTTGTTTCAAACGCGAGCCATTTGCATTCTACGGAACTCGCATAACAAACGCATTTGGACGGTTGATCCAAATAGACAGTTAAGGTCGTTTTGCACACTTTTACGTCGTCTATAAAACGGTAATTGTAACAACATCTAGTCGCCTTTCGAATTTTCGCGGCCTTTTCACTCTACTCCGCTGTTTTTCATACGATGCTCGATACGGTTATACGTATCGATCTGGTGAACGGGTGGTCAGCGTCCGCCTCCAGAGCGGTACGTTCGAGTCAAGGAACGTCGTGCCTGGCCGACAATCGGAGCGGCGACCGCTGTGCTGTGTTCGGATCGGAGGTTAGTTTGAATTAAATAAGTGTTGGCGGGAGGTGATAAAAAATAATCAATTGAGAACGGGTGACACGTGAAGTGCCGGTATCCATTGGAATTGCAAAAATCACGTAAAAGGTTAAAATGAATATTATTTTTAGAGATTCATTAAGAACAAATAAGATGATTGAAGCCCGTTGAGACATTTTGAATTGATCGACATTTCAAGTCGATCAGTTTGTTACGTATCGAGCAATCGTGCGCATAGTTTTCAAAATCTCGTTTTCGAGAAAAACGCGTTTTAAGCTCGGGCAATGCAAATTTATCTTCGATCCGCGATGCTCGCGCCATACGTAGGACTTTCCTCTTCATTTTGAATTTCTCCGAGTACGCTGTATCGAAATTTTTACATTTACCTAACCTCTTATAAATGACCAGTTCCGTTCAAATAAAGGGCTAACATTTCAGCAATACAAATTTACGTATTCCCAAGTAATTTGAATACGTATTAGGCTAATCCGTAATATTTCACGATTACGATTGAGATTTAACAGCCGATCAATATTTTTATGAAACTCGGGACATCGCGAAGAGTGAAAAAGAGAGGTTATACATACAGGGAGGTTCAAGAAAATCCCAATCGTAACCACGCGAATTGGAAGTGCCCATAAAAACAATGGCATGTGCACGACACGATTATTTTTTTATACTTTTACAGACTCTTAGCGAAATTGTTCTCATGCAAACCAAAGGAAAGCGCTTTTTTCATGGGCTACGAAAGCGTTTTTATTTAAAGAATGTATATACGTATATATTGCATATGAAACGTGAATAATAGAGTTCCGAGGCGTATGAAAAGGAGCGTCAGGTGGAGCCTACTTTCTTTTAAAATGATCCCAAGAAGGGGACTGCCGGTTTTACGCGATGGTGAGGAGCGAGCGGAGATAGACTGGCAAAACTGTTTGCCAGTACGCGCGTTGTCAGTCTACCGGACCAAGCGAACTTGGAAATCGGTAGTTAAATTCGTCCTCCCGTTCTTTTCCTCGGCCGGACTATCTTTTCGAGGATATTTCGAAGTTGTGATTTTTCGTTCAGAAATTTTCGGGATATTTGAAAAAAAGTGTCGTTCGATTGGCCCAAGAGTGTTTAAAATATATTTCCATTGCGACTTTTTCGGTGAGTATTAATCGATTTTACATAGATGCATAAATTTTATTTTCTTTCCTCATGTCAGTTTTGACAAATCGATGCCCTTTGCGACCTGGATTATAATGATACAGCGAGCAATGATAATTTGTGCAAGTCGATTATAACTGGGATATTATATCGGCTGTTGTAAGATTTTTCTTCGATTATATTGTCGTATTATATTTATAACTATTATATTACTTGGATATTGAAATATTTATATATTTTAATATCACAATATGTGAATATTAAAATATTGATATACTTCGATATTATATTATTTGAGTATTAAAAAATCGATATATTTCGATATTGCGTTATCTGAATATTAAAATATTCATACGAGTCCATATTACAATATTTGTGTAATAAAATATCGATATATTTTGATATCACTATTTTGTAATATTAAAATACTTCTATATATTGAAATTACGATATTCAAATATAAATATTTTGATATATTTCGATTCTGCAATATTATTATATTTATATAATTCAACGTATTATCGTCAAGTTACGAAATGAATAAAATTGCCAAAAATTAGCACATTTTTTAATTTCGTAAATATGTACAAAAAGTGTTGGTCACGACACCGATGCAATTTTGACAAATCGAATTTTCGCACGACAATTCCGTCGTCAAAATTTCACGATTTTTCGAACGAATTACGATTGCCGATTTGCAGCGTAGACACAGGTCCACGTACGCGATCGAGTATAACCACGTGCGCGGCAGCTCGCTCTTCGTGTCCGCGCATTAAAGTGTAAGTGGCTACTAACCTCCTGACACAATTACCGATCGCGACGACAGATCGCCCAATGAAAACAGAGAAAAAGGTAAATAAAAATAAAACACGAACACCGGAGATTCGACGGTCCTCGAACTTCCGGACGTTTTCTCGCTCGAGTGATACTTCTATGATTATGTTGAAGCGAGGAGAGGAAAATTTCTTTCCGTTTCAACACTCTCGACTCGATTGAACGCCGATCATCCAATCGTATTTTAAACTTTTAGTTAATCTTCGATTCGAACTTAACCTCAAAATTTCCAACCATAAAAACAATTCTATACAAAAAGGTAAATTATTGAAATTTTTATTTTCAACGAATTTTGTTTCAATGGATTTCGTCATTAATGAATCCATTGAGCCAATATCGATTTTCCTAGTAAAAAAAAATAAATAATTAAAAAGTATCCATTCTTTTCCATTAATCATACTAATTTAAATCATTTTCATTCGGATTTCATTTTTTTAAAATAGGAACGACGACAAGCTATTATTTCCATTAAAATTATTTATTGAACACTGCAACATCGTGCATAAAAAAATCATTATATCTACCACAAAAATAATGGAACAAACAGATTTAAAAAAGGCAACAACAAAAATAATAACCTCGGCAACATTTTCATATTTTCTGTCTTAAAAATTCTTTTTTTTTTCGTCTTTACACGTATTTTTGTTATTCCATAAAAGAATCAATTAAAAACAAATTAATGAATTAAAGATATAATAGAAAAATAACATTCCGATAAAACTAGATATAAATTGAAATAAAATTAATTTTAAAAAAATTATAAAATTTAAAAAAGCATCCAATATTGCAAATAAAAAATACAAGATAAATTTTAACTCTGTTCGTATCGTTTCACATAGCGTTTTGCAATATTTTTTCAAACGGCGATACGAGTAGGATTTTTGCTCGAAGAATCGACCGAAACGGCGCGACCTCTAATTCGAGCGTCGACCCGCCTCACCGTCGAAGAAGAGAAACGTCGAAGAAAGAAAAAGGGAAATTCGGTCAAAAAAAAAAAAGAAGCAGGAGCGGTGCGTGATTAAAATTCAAATGGGCGATTAGATTTGGGACAGCGGATATAATAAGTCGGTAGTTTTCACTCGGCGACACGCGTATTAGGCTCGCGACGAGAGAAACGTTACGTCCATAATAGTGCCATTAGCGTACGCCAATGACATCGTCATTCGATACGCGCGAAATTTCATTCTCGTATTTTCACCGTCGACACGTTTATAATGATTCTAACCTCCAATCGACCAATTAATTAATGAATCTTCGATCAAACCGACAAAAAAAAAAACAAACAAAAACAAAAATTAAAAACAAACAAATTAATTTCTCGATCGAAAAAACGATTTCGATTTTGCAAAACGACGAAAAGACGGAAAATGAAACGTGGCTATAGGAGAGAGATCACGCGTGCGAAATTGGATGGCGTTTGTTGAAAGTGGCGAGAAGCCATCGTTCAAACGTCACGCGTTCTTCGTATGGTCATCTAGGTCTTGCACTCGACTCTTCTCCTCTTCTCGTTCTGCACGTACGCAACTCCGATCCTCGGATTATTGCGCGGGACGTTACAAAATCGATCCAACGCCGCCGTCCTCGTAACCTTACGAAAACAACAAAAAAAAAAAACACCGCGCAACATGAACAAAAAAAAAAACGTTCCCTTTTCCCCCTTAAAGACACTCTTCGTACGTTCCCGCGAATCCTGTCTGCTCGAGTGTAAAATCAGTTTCTTCCATAAAGCGAGAAAAAAAAACAATTCAAAAATTGCAAAATGAAGAAATAAAAAATGGTGGGAGATAATTGCACAATCAACTTGACGGATGCTGATGGTGTGAATTTCCGTCCCAAAAATCTCACTGTACAAGATCGAACGTTGGTAGACACTACTCGGACTAAAATTCAACACATATTTGATGGAGAATTCTACTCGAAATTGTACGTTCTTAATTAACAAATTTTCCATTTTTTTTAACCATCATTATTATTATTAGTATCACTTGTTACTCGGTATTATTATTATATATTTGGGTAATATTAATTTTGTAAAAAAATGATTATATATTGGGTAATATTAATTTTGTAAAAGAATAAATAAATGAAGTAATTCACCGCAATAACAACAATGATTGTTGTTGG
Organism: Ophioninae sp. A BG-2022a; assembly: GCA_030523105.1. NCBI lineage: Eukaryota > Metazoa > Arthropoda > Insecta > Hymenoptera > Ichneumonidae > Ophioninae sp. A BG-2022a. Next base: position 5,037 of record JAPYZI010000152.1, on the reverse strand, counting down.
GTAATATTAATTTTGTAAAAGAATAAATAAATGAAGTAATTCACCGCAATAACAACAATCATTGTTGTTATTGCGGTGAATTACTTCATTTATTTATTCTGCTCGATTTTCTCTATATTTTCGTGTCAAACGTACTTTCGTTTTTGGGGAATTCCACTATTATCATTAACGAATCAATTATAATTTTACGATCACAGTATTATTATTATTAATAAAATAAAACATTATTTATTATTTATTATTATTATTATTACAAAGTTAATATAACAGACGTAAAGAACAGAAAGGAAAATAACTGGTCCAGAAATTACGAACGAAATTGTGATTAATAAATTAATTAAATAAATAGCTACGACAACAATAATAAGAAAAATTATTACTATTATTGTTAATTGATTTTACTTATTATTTGAGCTTGCTAATTAATTTATTTATCAATAATAATAATAATAATAATAATCATAAAGACGGTGGAACAAAATCAACATCGCTGCTATTTTTATTGCAAAGCTGATCGGGCAAGCACACGAATCTATGGATATACACTCGAACGTCTACTTCGCGGAGCCGAGATATCTCGTTTCTCGATTTAAAATCCGCTTCCTGGAAAAGCGAGTTACGATTTTTGGTTTGTGGAAGAAAAAAAAAAGAAAAGGAAAGACGCGCGCGTAAACTGGTTGCATCAACAATTTCCAACAAACCGGCAAAACGAGAACATTAGTTATGCCCCACCTCGAAGTATCCCCGTTTCCTCCGCGGAATCGCGATAAAAAACGATCGAAACACTGATACGACTGATCGTAAAATATTTTTAACGCTTGCACAATGTACGATGCAAATGTATGATTTTTTTATTGTCTTCGTCTGTCTCTCTTTCGTTCTTTCTCTCTCGAAATTAGCCGTAGAATAAAATCAAATAAAAATCGTCGATGTTTATTGGATTTAATTTATATTTATTTATTCATAAAACAATTCGATTTATTTATTTAGAAAATCAAATGAATCGTCGTTTCGTTATAATCGGAGTGTCCGTCTCGATTCCAATGAACGAATAGTTAATGTAACATTCAAATATATAGGCATTGTATTCTCGGATGGAAATTTAAGTACAACGCGAATTAATCTCGACCAAGGCAATCAAATGCAAATTTTGACTGAAGGGAAAGTCGACAAGACGCAGCTAACTGTTCCTTCAAAATAATAATAATAATAATGATAAAATAAAATATAACGATAAGAAAGTTGTTTGAAAGTAAATCGAGGGTTTGTAAAAAAGCTTGTAATACAAGTTGTACAATAAAAATTCCATTATTATTATTACTAAAATAAAATAGAAATGAAACAATATTAACACTAATAATTTTTTTAATACAATAATAATAACAATAATACACTTCCTTTTTCCAAAAATTCTATTTAATTTTCCAAAAATTCTATTTAATTTTCCAAAAATTCTATTCACTTCGATATCGGCTTAAATCCGAAGTGGATAAGTTCGCATTGAGTGAAAAATTCGATTGTTGGTCGTACGAAGTATCGGCAATGCGGAGTAACAAGAGCAAATGTTGCAACGAAGGAGAGCGAAAGAAAGAAAATAAAACGAGGGCTTTGCACTTTTCCATCGAGGGAAAGTTGTGGAACGAGCTTCTCTTCGGCTACCCTAAGAAATTGAAGGATTAAGGGGGAGGGCAAGCGTGAGAGGGACGATGAGATATGGGGAGTTAATTAAATTGATAAAGAGAGAGGGGGTGGGGGAGAAAAAGATATATAGTGTGGCAAAAATAGGAATAAAAGGGTATAGCGGTTAGAGAGAGGGAGAGAAAGAGAGAGATAGATGATGCGGTACAGTTTAACTACTTCGCGAACTCCCACGTTCACGTCGGCTCGTTAGATAATTAATGTTAATGCCCGTATGTTTATGTGTGCCTCCACAACGAGGCATGACGAAAGTTTTTTTTCCTTCGCCCCATTCTATCTTCATCTCTCGTCCTCCTACTCTTCTTCCCATGTTTCTTTCCCTCTCTCTTTCTTTTTCTTCCTCTCTCAAAACTTTGCAAGACGAGTTTTTTTTTCTTTTCAATTCCTGATCTTCCTACATTTACACTCCTTCTAATTCCTGAATTTCTATTTTTGTATCCCGTTCAATTCATGAATTCACAATTTTACGGTTTTTCCAATTCGTGAAATTCATCATTTTACGTTCTTTTGACTTTATGTTATTTCTATTATTAATGCTATTATTATTTTTTTAATCATCAATCCTGCTATTTCTTTTCTTCTTTCTTTTCATATTTTTCATCCTGTCGTCTTAAGGTTCAAAGCATAATTATCCAAGTCACAAAACGTCAACGAATTAATTAATTAATTAATCAATCTCTCTCTCTCTCTCTCTTCCTTTTTTATCTTCTTGAAACATTGTAATCCGAATTTTGTATTCCTTTCAATTCGTGCATTTTTCTACTGCCATTACTATTCATTATTACTACCGTAATTATCATGATGATAATAATAATAATTATTATTATTATTCAAAAATTATTCGCATCACTACTACTTTTTCTTTCGTTCTGTGCTTTCACATTTTTTATCCTGTTGCAACAAGGTACAACCAAGGCATAATAAGACCAATCAACTAATTAATTAATAGCTCAATTTTTCTCCCTTCCTGTCTTTTGTTTTAAAAGCCATATTTTATGAATTTCCTCACTCCAGGACTAAGAAATAGAAATTACAGTGTTTTATTAGCTTCTACTTTTTTTTCCGTGACATTTTTCTTTTTTCTTTCACATCTCGCGTTTCGGCGATCCCGAAGGAGATAAACGAGTTACAGTTAAGGGCGTTTCCCGAGTGGAACGAGCTAGTCAAATTGGAGTAAACGGAGTTCCACTTAGGTACGTCAAACTTGGGTCTGTCAAACTCATTGTTATTTATTTTGATCATTGTTTTGTTTATTTTTTCGTAGCATCCGCGTCGAATTGGCCGGACATTCGGAATAGGTTGTGCAATTTCTCGCTGCGATTTTCGTACTTTGTTTTTTATTGTTTCTTAGTCGGATCGTAAAATATTTTTGTTTCGTTTCGTTTCGTGTATCCGCGTAGAGGTTACGCAAGGGGATAATAACTGAGTCAGAGTATAAAATGGAACGAGTTTACGACTATTTTTTCCTCCATGAAATAGAGACTGGTCGATTTTCTATTCTTTTGTTTTTATTGGAATATTGGTGAAACGAGATTGAAGTTTTATACTCGATTCATTACTGGTCTTTCCAATTTGTCATTTTTATTCCTTCGTTAAGTTTTTTTTTATTGAGTTTTTTTTTCAATAAATAATTAGGTTACCGCAACGAGCAATTATTATTTTTTAAACGAGATCACACTGTAGCTTGTGACAAACGAAAAAAAATAATTAATTTTAGAAAAATGAAAAGAGATGTCGTCCGACAGGATAACTTTTGATCATTTGGTAATTACGGAAATGGCAACTTGTAGAAAACGAAATAAGTAAAAAAAAAAAAAAACGATGTTCGTTTAGGAAAATCGTCACGAGTTCGGTAGTTCGCGAAACTGGTCGTATTCGCATTAAAAATCGAAATCGAGGTATATCAAAGAAAAATAATTAAATAATTAATGAAATGATTAAATGTAAAAGAAAAAAATAAATAAGTAAGACAATAATAAAAGTAATAAGATAAATATAATAAATAAATAAATAAATAAATGTGAATATAAAAATACGAATAATGAAGTATACAAAAAATACCGATTTTACCGACACGGGTTTCCCGCAGTTTCCCCGTGCCCTCATCGAACGTTTTATAGCATTGTTGAAGTTAAATAAAATGAAAAAAAAAAAAAGAACAGAAAAGTCCAAACGCTTAACAACGGAATATCTAATCACGAATCGGAATCGACCGGAAAGCCACGTTTTATTTTTATTTATTTATTTATTTATTTATTTTTTTTCATTTTTGACGCGTCATCAAGGTTAAAATATAGGAAACGGAATTCAGGAAATCCGATGATACGATATCGGTACGAGATCATTCGAAGATATCGCTCCGATGAGTTTGTGGAGCTTGAACGAGAGAAATTGAAGTGTCCATGGATGAGATGCAATTTCGAGATGGTTAAACGGACTAAAAGTGTACGAGAGTGTATATACGCGTAGAGGACGCGATAGTGTTTCGTTGGTTCGCCAGATGAGCGTACAGGGAAGTATATATCGAGGTGCTGAGAAGTGTATTGACTTTCCTGCAAGTGTAATTTTACATTTCAATTTGCCCGTTCGTTCGAGCACGTATAAACACACAAACATGAGCATCTGCGTACAATGTATAGGCAGACGCTGGTATACCATACGTGCACATTTAAGCGCTCGTGATAAATTGCAATTTCTAATAGAAATGAAGGCTAAGCATCATACCGGTCTACTTTCGTAATAGCGCTTTGTAAAATCTTCATATCATAGCGAATGCAATACTCTCCCGGGAACACGCGTTCTTCCATCGTTCTGTTTCTTTTTCTCGTGAGCGATTTGTTTGTTTCTTCCTTCCTTCCTTCCTTGAGCACAAGTATCAATTGTGGACGGAGCATCAACCGCACATCTAATTTTGTACGTTTCTCTCGTGTGTACGATTAAACGAGAATTTCTTGACCCTTGACCTCTCGACTTCCTTTCAATCATTGCATTTTATTTCCCTAAGAGGATAACACGATATTCATAACCTAAAATTAACATAAGTATTGATGAAAGACTTGACTCTAAAATATGGGAAATTAAATCATTTTTAAAACACATTAATTTTATTTGATTATAAGTATTATCCATATTTAATGTTAAATAAGTATTTTAAATGGTTGCGAATTTTTTCACGTTGGGGTGAAAACCCTTGCGGATTTTTCTAGATTAGGAAAAAAAACCCTTGGAGTTTTTTTTAGGTTAGAGAAAAATCCTTAAACCCTTGATGCAAGAATTGACTCAAAAATATGGGAAATTAAATCGTTTTTAAATCACATTAATTTTATTTGATTATAATTA
>JAPYZI010000151.1:0-103666 GCA_030523105.1 Ophioninae sp. A BG-2022a | reverse complement strand
ATAAAAAATACATTGTTCAACAAAACTCTAGGAAATTCGACTTTAAAATCCCTAAAACTCAATTACCCCCATAAATTCAAGTAAAAAAAAAAAAAGAAATGTGGATGAATCAGCGAAAGAATATGTTGAGACACGCCTCACTCGTCCTCTCACGACCACAGATATTCGATTTTCTGTTTATTTCCTTGTTTTTTCTTTCGCGTTTTACATCATTCCGCATTCACAATTGGAAAAACATTCATCCCGTATCCTCAATAAACGATAACTAATCGCACAAATTCGTGTCCAACGAAGATAATCATAATGAAAATTGAAGAGAAAAAAAATATTTAAAAAAATATAAACGAAACATTAAAGAACAAGGATTCGTAATCAAGTGGGACGAATGATATCGTTGTATATCGTGCATATTTATTACGACGTTAACGAGCTAGAATAGACTCTCACCGACTCACCGCATCTAAATGTTGTTCCAATTGTGTACTGATTTTTTTCTTACGATCATTGGGTATTGCGCTTTCTACTTTTTGGCTTTTCTAAAAATATATATGACAAATGCAGTATGATCGAATGCGAGGCTGCGGTTTTGTCGTTGTTTTTTTTTCGGCGTTGATCATGACAAAGAAAATAAATTAGCGAGAAATGAGTATCTCTCTTTCTCCTTTTTTTTAAATTTATTTTCGTATACGATCGCGATGTCGCGATCATCATACGACACGGACAATCGAGACGGTGTGAAATGATTCATCGGTGCAAAGGGTACACTTAAATGGATACTCGGACTGCACAAGAAATTCCGATTCGATGAAAAATTTCTGCCATTCACAAATATGGGCAACATTTACGAAAAATTTACTTATCGTATTTTTATTCATTTTTCAAATCGTACGAATAAACTCGAAACGAACGCGTGACAAATTAGAACATTCTTTAATTTGCAATAAATATTCCTTCACCATAAAATTAACTTTGATCGAATAGCGATCTTTTCTGCGGACCAAGAATCCACGAGAATGTAATGAAAAAAATGTAAATTATGCGTTGATCGACGAGAGATTGCTAGGTAACGAGAACAAATGTAAGGAGCGAAAAAAAATCGCGGTTTCCATTTCTTTTTAGCAAACACATTCTTGCCACCGCTTGCGATCGTCGTATCTCGCAAATTTTCCATTCGTGAAGAGAGAAAAGTGAGGAATGATTGCACCGAGGAATGAATGAGGGGAATGAAAGAGGCTCACTTTTTCTTAAGTGTGAAGAAACTGCGTCGTTTCGTCTCGGCTTGCGTCGGTGCGGGGAGAGTATGCGCTCTCGATGAACCGGCACCCGATGTCCCCTGGGCCGCTTGATTCAGCGCCCTTACCCATTCGTGCATCTCAGCGTCGTCTTTCGCGTGGAACAAGAAATCCGCTCCGCCTTGCGACCTTTGGGGATAAAGCGAAGTCAATAACGGCTCGACGAAGACAAATTTATAGATTAGACGTTGTTCTTTTCGTTGTCTCTGCGTTGAACGTCGTTGAAGCGGGTTTGCACTTTGAAACTTTGGAAAAATCGATATTCTTCTTTTTTTACATTTTTCGAAAATAAATACATTCAAGAATATTCTCTAAAAATGGTCTCGATGATCAAGCGTAAGTTAATTTTTTGGCGTTTTTTTTTTCTTTGACGAAAACCAGAAAACACGTGCATTTTATTTTCCTTTTTTTCGTCGCCATTGTGTAGTTTTGCATGTACGTTAAAAATTCTAATTCAGTCGGCTGGTGATATATCAAACTTGAAAATACGAAACTTTTCTGTTTTTCGAAGGCCCATTTTTGAAATTTCGAATTCCCGTTAATTAAATCTATATTAATTCCAATAATGCGAAACCAAAGTTCCTTTCGTGTCTGGTGAATGATAAAGTTCTTTCGTACGAATGAAATATTTTTTGAATATGTCCGATGTTTTCGAGTGAAATCGCAGGTTAATTAGGAAAATGTGGGACTAACTTTGATGGTTAAAATAATCTAACATCCAACGATGAGTTCAATTTGACTTTGATGACAAAAACGATTCGAAACGACGAAAGATCAGTAATGAGTTTGTATATAAAATTTAATAAATAGAATAATTCAGAGGTCAGCAATTATCAATAAAGACTCACTTGACACGGAAAACATGTTTTTTCTTGGTGTAATCGCTGGCTACGATAATCGTGGCGCCTCTGAGATCCAACGAAGCTTCACCCTTGTATGGTTGATCGGGTGCTGACTTGTAAGACTTCTGATCTTTGTAGGCAATCAAATTTTGTCCCCTGACGACCATGTAAATCTTGTCCCACGATCTGTTTGACGCCCGTTTGGTCATGCTTTCCCAGACGTGTTTCCGGACGAGAGTCCCCTCGAATTCGTCGTCGCTTGGACTTCTTTGTTCTGCGAATGGATTTTTTGCGATTCACGTTAAAACACCGATAACGAAATTTTGTCACTGGCACATCTACGTTTCTACAAAAAAAAAATGGCGGTCGAAGGTATAGGTTCCTCGTGAAAGGGTCGTCGCCGGATCATTTTCTGTGAAATGGGTGAACAAGCTTTTGAAAAATGTTTCAACCAACTACGCGATCTTCTGCTAATTACTTCACGACTAAAAAAGGCTTAAAAAATAAGAAGAGATTTATTCCAGTGCTGGAGAATTATTCTCTTCTGAAAATGGTCCCTCGTTGGCGGATTTGGTGTCGAGAAATTCATACGCCTCAAAATCCAAACCTGCGCCTCATTAGAGCCTCGATTCTTTGGTTACACCCCGTGTTTTTGTTTGCTTGGTTTTGTTTGAAACTTACCGCGAAAACTACGCTCATCATCGCTCACACCGCTACGATCTAAGCTCGGTGACTTGGTCGATTTTTTCCAATGGAAGCTCCGGAACGGCGATTTGCTGCGGCTGCGTTCCTTACGCCTCAACGTACCGGATTCCGAGCCGCTTCCGCCTCTCGGAGCTTATGATCGTACACAACACACGTTTTTCTTTGTTTTTCGTTTCACATTCAAATATCAATCGCGGTAATGTTACCTTTACGCTATCTGTATTCTTTTGTCCATTGAGAGTCCCAGAAATAGCTTTCTTTTTCGACTGAATAAAAACTGCATACACCCAAATGCGATTGGCGGAGTGTTTTTTATTGTTTTTCATTGACATGCACATGCATAGACTATCATTGAGAACTACAGTTTTATGGTCTACCCCGGGTCGCATTTCCCCGAAGAATGATGATATCTCAAGGCTGTCGTTGCTAAGAAACTAAAAAAACCGAAAATATGAGAATCCACGCTCAATCGACCTTCCTTTATTTCAGATTTAATATCGAGACCTCGTTTACTTCCAAATTTGTTTTTCCCCAAATTATCAGTCCGAAATGACGTACAAATTTTTCGATTCATATTAAAAAAAGGTCAATTGGCATTGAGTATTGTCCGTTAACGTTATAAATAATAAATATACATTAAATATTTTTGAATTAACGAAAAATGTTCAATCGACGTTGAAAAAATGTATATATTTGATAAAGTTTAAAAATTGGCAATTGTCAATCGACATTAATATTTGCCATTAAATTGCCATTGAAAGTTGACAATTGCGTTTAACAAAATTACTATTTACAAATTCATAGGAAATTTCGACATGGCTGAGCAAATCTTGGCCCAAAATCGCGCAATGTCGAAGAATTTGGAAATTTGCTGCGGACGCAACAGTCAACGAGCTTCGACGAAAAATAACTTGCGAGGGGTGGAATCGACCAGTCGGATCTTAGAAATTATGCAGCCAGCCCCACATTGGTCCGGCGCCGCGATAAAGGATTCGAAAATAGTGAATCTTTCACTGGACGATTATCGGGGAAATTATCTCGTCTTGATCTTCTATCTTTACGATTTTTCGATCACTTGCCCTAACGAGATTTTGGCGTTTAGCGATCGCGTCGACGAGTTCGAGGCGTTAAGTAAGAAAACCGAGCAAATCGATGTCGTTGAAGTGTAAAGGAAAAGGGTTTCTCTTTTAATTCCAAACTTGTCGCGAATCGACTTGCGTTTTGGAAATTCCCCAATAATTCAAATAAAAATCCCTAAAAAATATGATTTTCGATAAACGGAAACAGAACAATGACGAGAATTTTCGTTGCGCTTCAACGATGAAAACGTCAACCTCAAAATAAAACACCTCATGAAAAAAAAAGAAAATTAACTCTGCTTCGATCGTTTCGATCGAAGATTGCAAGGTCGTGGCTGTCTCGACGGACTCGGAGTACGTTCATCTGGCATGGTCGACTACGCCGCGAAAGCAAGGTGGCCTTGGCGAGATGAGGATTCCAATGTTATCCGACAAACGTCACGAAATATCAAAATCGTACGGCGTTTACGACTCGTCGAAGGGAATTTGTCATCGCGGGTTATTCGTCATCGACGACCATTCGATAGTTCGTCACGTGACGATAAACGACGAGGCAATTCCACGTTCGGTCGACGAGGTGTTGCGGGTTATCGAGGCAGCAAAATTCACCGATAAACATGGCAACGTTTGCGCAATGGGACCTATCGAAACCGAGGTTCCTCTCGACAGCATCAAACGATACTTCAGCACCGATTTGATAACGAACACTTGAAGCCTTGAGATATCCTCACTTTTCATCACCCAGTCATCGAGAATCATTCAACGTACGCTTTTTCTACTTTTCATTCTTCTATTTTTTCATCGGTCCTCTTTACCCTGTTGCAAAAAGACAAAAATTAATTTCGAATCGAGAATGAACGAGTAACAATTTTCAAATCATTTCCGCTTTCGTCGTTCAAGTATCCTCGATGATGTTTCTTGGGAAATAGAAAAAAAAAAGGTTGGGGCGAAGAATGAGAGAAAAAAAAGCATAGAACTCGGACCAGACTTACTTGTCGGTGTCGAAGGAACGGAGGCTCGTGATATCGGGGTTGTCGGTGTAACGGATCGAGTAGTTCCTTCCCCGGGTTGGGAGGAGAGTCGCGCGGGCTTCTGTGCATGCACTACGCCATACCAATCACAAAAGAAAAAAATACACACACAATATTCATGCTCTCGTGTACAATTCGATCGTAACTCTTTGACGTAGTTTCCATTAAGTACGAAAACAAGGTTGACGTGATTTTTATAAACGAAAAAATGATTGTTGAATGAGGATGACGCGTTTCGATTCCGAAAAAATCGAAACGCTCGAATTTTTGGTAGCACAAGAGTTACTTCACAATCGAAGATACGAGCTGAGCGGCGAGCAACGAGCGAAAGAAGATAAATTTGAAAAAATAAATAAAAGCGATACGATAAGCGTGCAAACAAGCCCCGACAAATATGGAATTGTGACGTTGAAGTTTGCATTATTGGACTGCAAAGTTATTTCTTATTTTCATTCTTGTTTTTGATTTTTATCATCGTACAAAAGATTTTTTTAATTAATATTGAAATTAGAAATTTGTTATAAAAAACGAAACATTTCGTGTAATAAAAAGAAAGAAATAGATATGAACCAAAAATAATGTTTTGCCTGATATGTTCAGATACATTTAAAATTAACAAATCAGAAAGAACAGATTTTCTTCGCATTTCAATGGTGCAACAATCAGTCATGATAAACTTGAGAAATGTTCATGCTGGCTTACCTTGTACCAGAGACAAAGAGTGCTCTATAAGGATCGTCCCTACGGGAAGCGTGCCACAGAGAATGCTAATTTTATCACTTTTTTTTTCAACAAACGAAACAAAGCGAGTTACACGACTAGCCATGGAAATTCGAACGTTTGATGAGACCTGTGAAACGTCGGGACAATGAGAGTCAAAACATGAGAGAAAAACAAGGAAGAGAGCGATGAATCCCCAACACCTGGTGAGAAAGAAATTCGTCAAATTTTAGAAGCCAACGAGGGGGGAAAAAATACCGTAAACAACAACAAAAAAAAAACAAAAAAATACGGTCTTGAATTTTGTATCGTTGGAATGCACCGGAATATGTTTTATTTTTCAATACCTTGTCATTTTTATTAGTTTTTTATGTAAATTAGAGAATTAAACGATGTACAAATTAAATTATTTATCGTTAGATTGAATTATTAAATTTAATGAATAATAAAATGAAATAATTAAATAAAGATTAAAAAGTTTGATCAAATTAAACGAATAAAGGAATAAAATTATTGTATTGTTAAATTTATTTTTTTTTAATTTGGAAAAATACTTTAAAAGGATGATTTTTTCTAAAAAGCTTGTCCATTGTAATTACATAACAATTATTTTTCCTGCAGTTCAACGATGCAATATTCATCTCCATAAAAATACATTTGTGTCTGTAGTTATCGACGGGACATTTTTTCCGCTACCGCCTTTCATCTACGGTTATTCGCTGCAAAAACTTGTTTTGTTAATTCGGACATAACAGGGAGAATAACGAATTACAGAAATACGTGTACAACTAATACTAAGCTATTAAATATAAAATATTACAACTATACGAGTGGGATGAAATTATCGCCGATTTTGGGACTAAAAGAGTGTCGACCTGTGTATGAGCTAAGTGGTGACGTGTCGTGTTTCTGTGCAACGTTATAGAAAGAGAAAGAGAGAGTGAACAAATTTTCGAACCGGAATTTTTCCGGGGAACGTTCGTGAAAATTCATAAATATACACATTTTTTTTTTACCCTCCAAGAAATAGACATTGATAAATTCTACCGAACACTCACCTTCCTTGGGTTTTTCTTGGGATTGCGGTGTTCGTGTAGAAGAAGCCTTGCGCAGTGCCACTGCGATTTGTGCATTCCGTGCCGCGTTTTTTTTTTTTTTTTGGAGGGGAATTACGTTTGGGTTGCATCGTTTCAAAAAAGACAGGATTTTCGACGAGGATTATTTAAGGTTGAGGTTGATTGGTAAGGAGTGGCAAAAACAAACGTGCTGTTAGCGATTGTCATGCTCGACCATGAAACCATCTCGTAATTTACGTTCGTAAAAAGACTCCCGTTAAGTTTTCGTTACGTATACGAGACACTCATCGATTCTCAACTGGTTTAAACTCCGTACGTCCAGTATACACTTGGAAGTACATACCCAAAAAAATCGCGATTCTGGAAAATACATCGATATTTTTTGCTCAAAAAATATATCGATTGTTAAAAATATATGCAATTGTGATTTAGCGATGACAAAACGGAGCAAAGAGTTTTTTTTTAAATAGAATTCTAAAAATGATTACCAGGTTTTTTTCTACTATGAAAAACCAAATTTTACTTGCTGACAGCAAAAGTTCTAAGAAACATCGACAACCGATCGAAGTGACATTTTGTTCAGATCCTTCTGTTCTGAATGTTCGGATACAAAAGATTTTTCCGGGACTGGAATACTTTTTTTCGTGATATCGAATTTAAAAATACTTTTTTCCACATTTACAAAAATAAATGTGCAAAAAAGAATAAAAAATCAAATGTAGGTCGATCGGCAAGTGTCTCGTACACGTTAAATATCGAAGACGAATTAATAGAAATTTTTCCCGTGAACAAACTCTATCGATTGTGTATCCGACACAGATGTAACATTTTGAGAGCGCAAAAGTTTATATCGATCAGTAGTTTCCAGGTAAAAGTGACCCACGGGAGAATGAGTAGCGAGAATTACATTCTTTGTTTTTTCGCAATACGCGATCGTCCCCTGATATGTTTTCGATGCGATATAACTCGCGCAAAGTGTTAATTTTTCCTCGGAACCGCGATAGCAAACGATCGTAAAGATATTTACCGTGGGAATCGTCTTCACCGCGATCATCGCTCGTCGCACCGTCGACTTCGGCTCTGCAAACGAAAAACGAATTTTCAGGAACAAGCTCGATCAAAATTTGGGCTGTTTTTGACTTTTGAGATATGTCGAAAGATTTATTTCGAAAAATGTACGAAAAGTATATCAATGCGTATAAACAGAAAAATGTGACTTTAAACAGAAAATTTTACAATAATCATGTATTTTTTTCAATTTATAGTATTTAAATATTACTACATCGTCGGTAGTGACAATAACGATCTTTTGAAATTTCGTAATTTTTGTGATTCCGGAAAAGTGGCCGGGTTAGTCGAACATTTTTTTTCTGTTTTAAAAGTATTAAAAGGGTCTATTTAATCGAACATTCTTAGCTGATTACGAATATCAACGAATTTTCGTCGAAAGCACTACACACAGCAAAAAAATCGTGATTTTAGAAGTTTTTTACAATTTTTTCATGGAAATTTTGGGTTTTGGGGAAAATTAATGGTAGATTCGTACTCAGGAGATAAAACTACATCGAAATAGACCAATAAAAAATATATATAAAAACCAAAAATTTTTTCGATTTTTGAGGCGTACAAGTTTTTTCACTAAATCGTGGATAACTTCTTTTCCTTTGGGATTTGGCACTCCAGTTTGCGCTCAATCTCTTCGTTATGACTTTCTCGTCAAAATGCGATTTTTCGATTTTTGGCAGAATTTCAAAGTTGGACCATCAATTTTTGCAAATTTTTCCATACATACCCCTTTGCCTCTTTTTTTGCGATTTTTCAAGTAGACTTTCCGGGAAAACTACGAGAGATATCGACACAAATCCAACGCTATTATTTAAGTTAAGCAAAAACCTTTTCCAAACTCCCCCAACGAACCTCCATAGCATACAAGAAGCTTACTCTACGACCTTTTGAAATATCGCGATTTTTGAGATTCCGGAAAAGATGGCCGGGGAAGTCGAACAATATTTTTTTCCGTTTTTAAACTCTTAAAAGGCTCTATTTGATCGGAAATTTTCCGCTGATTACGAATATGACAGAGTTTTTGCCGAAAGTGCAAAATTAGAGTGAGGAAATGGGAAAACCGGTTTTGGAATATTTTTTCGACATTTTTCCTTCGAAATTTTGGGTTTTCGGGGAAATAAATGGTATATTCGTGTTCAGGGAACAAAGTTACATCGAAATGGGCCAATAAACAAAATATTGAAAATCCAAAAAAAAATTGGATTTTTGGGGGGCAGAAGTTTTTTCACTATATCATGGATAACTTCTTTTCCTTTGGGATTTGGCATTCCACTTTGCGCTCAATCGTTTCGTTACGACTTTCTCGTGATGATTTTTCGATTTTTGGCAGAATTTCAAAGTTGGACCATCGATTTTTGCAAATTTTTCCATACATACCCCTTTGTCTCTTTTTTTGCGATTTTTCGGGCGAACTTTCCGGGGAAACTATGTGAGATATCGATACGAATCCAACGCCATTATTTAAGTCAGGCAAAAACCTTTTCCAAACCCAGCCAATGAAAGTCGATAGCATAAGAAAAGCTCATCCTACGACCTTTTGAAATTTTGTGATTTTCAAGATCTCGGAAAAGTGGCTGGGGAAGTCGAAAAAACCTTTTTTCCATTTTATAACTATTAAAAGAGTCTGTTTAATCGGAATTTTTCTGCTGATTACGAATATCTTCAGAGACTTATGCTCGGGAAATTTGTGAAAGTGCAATACGATGGATTGTAGCTCGCAATTTCTCCCATGGTAACCACAATCTGAATATTTTTTTTTAGTGTTGGTAAATGCAGAGCATTTACCAACACTTCGTTCCTACACTTAATATATTTCATTCCAATCGGTTAGATAGTATGGGATAAATGGAATTTACAAATTTCGAGGTGGCTAGGAACGCATTAGTCATTCCCTTAACTGTACAATTTTCTATTATATAGTTCAAATATTTCGCAATAAAAATCGATTTTTATTCGCGTGCGATTCAATGTTGAAGGATAAAAGTGAAAAATAAAACGGATGCGACGAGAATGATTTTTTTTCTTATTTTCCCAATATCCTTTGGAAGACTTGAACCACGAAAACCACGAAAACCATTTTTCGAATTCTCATTGACCAAAATTCTTTCAAATATTTTTATAATAAATGTTGTATAATAAAAAAAATATATTTGTTAAATCGTCGTTCAAACGCAATGAAAATTCTTCAAAAGGAAAAGTTGCCAAGCTTCAAGCCTATTTAATTGTTCGATGCGATGATTTATTTACCGTTCGCTAGGTGGTTCGTCAGGACTGGTGACCGGTGTTGCCCTCGCTTGTCTCGCAGCCTCGGCAGCCGCAGCTTCCTCTTTTTTGCGCCTTTCCTCTTCTTCTTGCTCCTGCTCTCGCCTCTTTAATTCCTTCAACTCGAACTGTAAAATGTATTGTTCGACATGAACGATGATTGCTGGTCTCCGAAATATATTCTATTCAAGAAGCCGTTAAATATGCAATACCGGACTTTGGGATATAACCGTTAGTTTTTAAAGGCACACGTATAAACAAATCAGCGAACAGTATTTAAGGGATTTTATATTTTCGATCATTCTACTTCGCCAAAAAATCTAATGTGCATTTTCCAGATTTTAAAAGGCTTAAACAATTATTATTTCGTAACGACTTGAAAAATTATTATTTAAAAAAGTACTTTCAGTATAGACAAAACCCTGGCGTGCATGTATAAAAAGAAGATAGATAAAGCTCTGCGCGGGAGAAAAACAACACGTGCAATTGTACTCACCCTACTAGCGAGCCTTTGGTCTAAATTATCTACGGTAGGAACGTAGGCTACAGGATTTTCGGAACTGGGACAGGTCCTCGAGGAGACGGGATTCGTACAGTCGCTACATTTTCCAAGATCGTTGGTAATTTGACTAATGGAATTATTTAATTTTCTAACGTCAATCATTGAATTTTCAAGCTCGAAAGTGTCCCCCGATCGGAAAAAGATATCGGAATCTCCGTGATTTCGATCGATTCCGAACAACCGCTCGTTTCTTATGAAATCTTCAATATATTGAAATTTCTCATGATTTTTATCTCGACCGTGAAGGATGCATTTTTTGAAAATATTATCGAATGGATGTTGCGAAGCGAGCGGTGATCGTGCGCTTATGGTGTTGATCCGACGAAAATTTTTCGCATTATCGAAATCGTTCGTGTAAAATGGATCATTAATTGGAATCTCATCGGTGGGACTGGTGGCGATACTCGAGCCGCGACAGCATTGCCAATCAGAATTCCACAAGAACGACGTCTGACGATTCAATTGTTTTTCCACCCCGTCGTCCAACGAATAGGGATAATGGATTTTCGAACCGGTCGAAGTAAATTTCCGTCTCTGTTTGCATCGCAATTTGTAGTAGCGATCGCAATCGAGGATTATCCGTCGTACCAATCGAGCCTGAGAAACGTCGCGACGTATATCCGGCTCGATAATGAGCTTACGATTTTCAGCTATGGAACTGGGAATAAATTCGGGTATGGGAACGATTATTTTTTCGAAATCCAACACCGGCATGCCCAATTTGATGTCAGTAACGTTCGACGTTTCGGACTACGCGGGGATCACCACAAACAAAAGTGCGTTTGTTCGTACAAGTTGCAAAGGTGCCATGCAAAACATACAAAGGATTCGTACACCGTCAGGTTAGGTATAACAATAATAACAATTCAGGAACAATTATTGAGAAGGTTTGTCGAATACGTTGCAATTTGATATACTTGTTGGATTAAATATTCTTCATATTTGTATATAGTCTTGCTTAAAATTATTAAGGACTCTGTGGGTTTTTCATCTAATTTACGAAACCGCTTTTCAAACGAATAAAGCAAGCTTCATTTTTCGTTTTCATTGAGACTTTTACGATTTTCTTTTGTGCCCGCTAAGTCCTTTCGAAACGCCGTTTTTTCACGATTTCCGCACTTTGCAAAATCGCATGCTAAACTTTGAACAATAGTAATCTATGAATGATGTATTTTATCAAAATTTCTTTCAGATCAGCTTTGAGATGAGATCGCAATATCTGTTTGGATGTCTCGACAGATTTTTCGAAATCGGCGCTTCGAATGAAGTTGAACATTCGAAAGCTTTTATTTCCAAATTGTGCTTCTCAGACAAACCCTCTCAATCTCGTTACAACCAATGAAAACCATCGTCCCAAGGGAAGAAGAAATTCGCCAAGCCCAACAAATTACACGAATTTTCTGGGCGGTTTTTTTTTCTCTGATCTACGTCGATCTATAGTTTACCGTTGTGAGTCGTTCCAAGGCACTGAATCTCTCCTCCTGTGCAGCTGCCGATTTTTCGAACGCTTCGTGCTTCTTAATGAGATTTTCAACCTCGTCTATGGTGAGCTGCAAGAAAAGGAAAGATGAACAAATGAAGTAGTAATAGAGAAATAACCTTCGCCCGAATAAACAATGATATTGATGAATGGGAGTTCATCAGCCACTTACACCAAGTTCTTGACTCATTAGATATGGTTCTTGCGCAATCAGCCATGCCTCGGCTACAGCGGCGTCTCTGGCGAATTGATAAACTTCCAATACTGCAAAAAAAAACCGAAAACACATGGGTTTTACATACATGACTCATTCAGCAATGCAACCAGCCTGTACTGAATTCTGTTACCAAAACCTTGTTTTGATTTCGAATAATAAATAAAACTCCACTGTTAGAAATAAATCTTTTGCATGGCGTTGAACTTTGCACTGGAATGCAACGAAAGTGGTTATTTTTTTTTCCGAGCCTGGATTTTTCTCTGCGTCAGGAAATCTGAACTCACTAAGTTGGAGATTTTCCCAGCGTTCCTCCCATCGATGCAAGAGTGCGTTTCTGTGATCGGTGAGGGCGGACAATTTCTCTTTGATCTGCGAGCTGGCGTAGTGATTTCTACCGAGAAGGTCCTTTCCGAGATTGATGCAAGCGAGCAAGTTGTCCTCTCTCGTGTCGATTTCAGCCTTGAGGCTCTGATGATTGTTCATAAGGAGTTCGACGCCGGAGACATCTCGCGGTTTTTCCGAGGTGTTCATCTGCCTGACAACATCGTCCATCCAGATCATGAGTGTGCGAACCATATTGAAGAATCTGAACAGATCTCCGGTGTCCTCGAGTTTGGCTTTCCTGCCTTCGCAAAGAGCCTGAAGATTGTTCCAGGCTGCGACGACTTCGGCTTCGCGATTCGTGATCTCGCTTGCTTTATCACCGGCGTAACTCGCCTGAAGTTTCATCGATTCGTCTTGAATCTGAGTTACTTGATTCTGCAAGGTCGACAAGTCCTGTACGAAGTTGGTGTGTTTCCGTTGAAGGGCAGATACGGATCCGGCGTCGCGTCCAAGCTCGTCCGACATGGCGTTCTGTTTCTCGAGAATGCGACCAAGCACGTCCTTGCAATCGTGGAAGAATTTGTGTAACTCCCTACTGGCCGCGAGCATTTGCGTCCTGGTCTCGATCAACTCGAGAAGATCCTGCCAAACTTCGTTCAAACCGTCCTTCCATTCGGCGATCGTGGCGGCATCCGAGTGGCCAGTAGCGATCAGAGAATCGGCGATTCCATTGACAGCGGCTACCCTCTCGTTGCCGATGGTCTCGGTGTCACGGGCGAATTCCTTGAATCTCTCCCAAAGCAGAGTAACGTGATCATAATCCTGGCCGAGTTCTTGGCTACCCGCGACCAACTCTCTCTCGGCGATCCATTGCTCGAGATCGTCGACCTCGCGATTCAGCATGAAGAGTTGAAGAGCTTCGTCGAGTTTTGCGCGTCTCTCACCCGCGAGATCCTTGAGACCGGCGTACAATTTGTCAACTTGGGACTGCTTGACGGCGATCTGATCGGCCAGTGGATGTTGATCGTTGATCAACTGTCGAGAGGTTTCACCGAGCTGGCGAATCGTTTCGGCGTAATCCTCGACCGCGTTCTCCAAGGACTCGTGTTTCTTCATCAGGTTCTGCGCCGAGATCTCATCTTTGCCGCGATCTTCGACCATCATGTACAGTTCTTGCTCGCTCATCCACGATTCCGCTTCCGTGGAGTCGAAGAAATATCGCTGGGCTT
Source organism: Ophioninae sp. A BG-2022a (assembly GCA_030523105.1). Classification (NCBI taxonomy): domain Eukaryota; kingdom Metazoa; phylum Arthropoda; class Insecta; order Hymenoptera; family Ichneumonidae; species Ophioninae sp. A BG-2022a. Next base: position 89,782 of record JAPYZI010000151.1, on the reverse strand, counting down.
TCTCGTTCTGCAGTAACATTTTGTTTCTATCGTCGACGGCGTCGTTCAGCTCTCGCCACTTCTCGGTCAATTCGGTAATCAAACGGGTGAACTCCGCGGTAGCTTCGTGTCCTTCATCGATCAGCTTTCGGCCATTATCGCAAACGAGATTGATACGAGTCTCGTGATTTTCGATTTCCGTTCTCAACGACTGATTCTTCTTCTTAAGCATGTGGACGTTGAAGAGTGAGTTTCCGTACTCGTTGCTCGTAGCCTGGGGCATTTTCTCGGCGATCCAGAGTTTCTCGTCTTCGACGTCCCGGCGGAATTGGAAAGCTTCCTTCTTCTTCTCTAGTTGACGCTGGCGATCGACCAGCGGTTCCTTCAGCTGGGCGAAACGCTGAGCCACTTTCTCCTTCTTGACCTTGATCTCTTCCATTTTACCATCAGGGGCGGTTCGCTGGAGATGCTCCGCTTGTTTGTCGAGCTCGGTAACTTGTCGCGCTTTCACCGCCATCTGGGTCTCGATCATCTGTTGCTTCTGCATGAGAATATTGACGGAGGCAAGATCGGAGCCGGTATCGGTGCTCTCGATTTGCTTTTCGAGTTCGTTCATCCACGAGTCGATGTCGTCGCAGGTTTGGTGAATGAGAACCTCGCGATTCGCGTCGAAAAGACGTTCACCTTTGTCGTGGGTGGTAGTCTCCAATTCCTCGAATTGATCGGCGAGCTCGAGCACTTTCGGCGTTATGATCTCACCGAGCTCGGGTTTTTGGGCGATCAGATCGTCGGCCGCTTGTTGAAGCTGCTGAAGGCGATCCTTGTTGCTGGCGATCTCAGCTTCGAACGCTTGATGGCGAGTCCACTTGCTGTGGACGGTTTTGGCGCTGCGATAAGTCTCGTCCTGAGCAGTGATGTGCTTCTCCTGAACCCACTCGCCCAACTCCTCACAATCCTGGAGGAACATCTGCAGCTGCAACTGATCCTTCAGTTTCTCCATCAGCCGATTGGCTTTCTCGCGATTTGCGTTTCTTCGTTCGCTTATGCTCTCGGCCTTCTTCTTCACTTTGTCAGCCGCGAAGTGGCCCTCGTCAACGAGAGTTCCAGCGAATTGAACGACCGAGTTGATCTTCTCGTCGTTCGCGTCCATCGTGGTCATGAAGGCCTCGTGACGTTTTATCAGATTTTCCGCTTGTTCGAAGTTCGCGGGTGTTTCGTCCTTGGCGAGGATGTGCTCTTGCTGAGAAAGTAAAACTTCCGCTTGCCGAGCATCGCGATCGAGAAGCTGAAGATTCAGAGAGTTCGAGAGAAGGTTCTGCCTGTTGGCCCACATTTGATGCAACTCCTCCCAGCCCATTTTCAGGGCGTTCAATCTTTCGCGCAGGAACATGTACTGCGTGTCGCCGTCACCAGCTTCGGCCGTCAAACGTTCCCCGTACTCCATCATCTTTTGATAATCGTCCGTATAATTGTCGATCTCCTCCTTGATGTTCTGATGTTGGGTCAGAAGTTTTTCAGCGTCCGCGAGACTGGTCGGGGTATCCTCGCTGGCCACGTCGGTTTGGGTCTTGGTGAGCCAAGCCTGGAAGTGATCGAGATCGCGGAGGAAACGATGAAGATCTCCAGCTTCCTCCAGCTTGGAGTCTCGCTCTTTGAGCATCTGGGTCAATTGTTCCCAGATCGCGTGGATTTGGGTTATTCTCTCGCGTATGACAGCCGCCTCCTCGGGATGTTCTTGCTCGATGAGACGCGCCTCTTTCTCCAGGGCGTCCAGTTTCGCCTGAATGGCTGCCAGATCTCGCTCCATACCGCTCAATCTACGCTGAAGCGTCATCACACCCGTAAGATCCATCTCGAGACTGTCGGTCTGTTGGAGTATGCGTTTTTTGTCCTCGATCCACGAAACTGTCTCGCGACACTCGATGTGGAACGTTTGAACTCCATGAGCGGAGTTCAAAGCCTCTCTCTTGCCTTCGGCCTTCTCCCTTAACTCGGCCCACTTCTGATTAAGATCGTTCTGTCGCGAGACTATTTCCTCCGAATTTGGATGCTCGACGTGAAGCAACTGCCGTGCCAACTGATTGACGACGGCGACCCTCGAAGCGTTCGCGTTCATTTCCTTCTCGAAACCATCGTAGCGATGCTTCATGATCTCAACGTCTTCGATGTCCTTCGCGGGTACCATTGTATCGAGCATACGATTTTTCTCACCGATCCATTGCTCGACACCATCGGACTCGCTGAACAGTTTGTACAACGAGAGCGCGTCGAGCAACCGTTGCTTTCTTAATTTCGCGAGTTCGAGCAATTCCTTGTATCGAGAGTCGATGGACGCGAGCCTCTCGAGGACTTCGGCCGATTTGGAGTCCTGCTCGCCGAGCTGTGACGCCTGTTGATGAAGCTGTTCGATCGTAGCCGCGTAATTCTTGAGCTCGTCGGTGACGTCTTTGTGTTTCTTGAGTAGGGACTGAACGTTGGCCTCGTCGCGACCAACGTCTTCGGAAGAGACGAGCCTCACGGTATCCAACATCCAAATGTCGATGTCGTCAGCGTCGGCGAACAATTGATGATAATCGACAGCTTCTTCCAAACGTTTGCGACGGAAAGCGGCGAGATCGAGAAGATGATTCCACATACCCAGGATCTCTTCGAGCCTCTCTTGAATACGATCGGAGCCGAAGTGTCGTTGACGAACGAGCTCGTCGCCCACTGCTGCCACGGACATCAGTTGAGGCTCGTGCGACTGGATCTCGTTTTCCAAAGCTTTGTGCTTCGAGAGCAGAAGATTGACCGTGGTGAGATCGTGGCCAATGTCCCCGGTCGATACGATCTGCTCCTTCTCTTTGATCCAGTTCTCTTCGTCGGCCATATCCCAGTAGAATTGCCAGAGCTGTCGAGACTCCTCGAGACGGGCTCGTCTCTCGACCGCCAAGCGTACCAACTCGGCATAAGCGTCCTCCAGCTGTTGGACTCGCTCGACGATTATCGTCGGATCGCAGGGACGATAACCGTCTCCCTGGTCCATGAACTTCTGGCTCTGCTGGACCACCGCTTTGACTCGCTCACCCAACACGTTGATGTCGGCTTCGACGAGGGAATGCTTCTGCAACAGATCTTCCACACCCATCAGATGTTTCCCGTAATCGTCGGTCAACAGACGCATCTTTATCTCCTCCATGCTGTCGAGTATGTACAGCATCTCCTGGAAGTTTTGTTGCAACTGTAACGACAGCTCGAGCCTCAGTCTTCGGGCTCGCAGAAGCTCGAGAAGGTAATTCCACAGACGCAAAACATTGTCCTTCCGATCGTTTATTCTCTCGATATCGTGATAACTCTCGGCCTCCAATTCCTGGGAAACGGCCATCACCGCCTGGACTCGCTCCTCGTAAGCGAATATGTCCGTCTCTATCGCCTCGTGCTTCTTCGCAGCTGCCTCCACAGCGGCCAAGTCGAATCCAAAATTATCCTGCGATACGAGACGCTGATTCTCCGAGAGCCAAGTTTCGCGCATGCTCGCTTTGCGATTGAATCGCGCGGCTAATTGCTCCAACTTCTCCTGACGGATGAGCTCTTCTCTCAGCGCTAACTCGCGTTCGTGCTCGGCTTTCTCCAGTCTCTCCCAAGCTTTGTTTATGTCCGCTATCATTTTTCCCTCCTTGGGAGTGTACGGCTTTTGATTGTTCGCTCGCATCTTCGACTGGAGAGTGAAGAGGAGCACTTCGAGGTTGCCCTTTTCCACGAATTTAGGTGGTTTCTCGATCGTTCGATAGTTCGAGAATTGGGAAAGTTGGGACTGAACTCCGACGAGGGAATTGGCGAAACGACGATCGCCGAGGGCCTCGATCGTTCCTTCGATCCACCGCAAAAGATCGCTCGTCAGACTCTCGTACTCGTGGATCATGTGATCGTTCTCCATCGCTATTCCAACGACTTTGCCGATTCTCTTGCCGTGCACCGTTTCTTGCTTCATTTTTGAGAAGTAGTGATAGTAGGTTACCACGTAGGTGATTATGGACTTTTCGTCCGGGTGATCGACGAAGATGTCTTCAGCGTCGAGGAGCTTCGTCAGACCGAGCTTGTCCTCGGCCACGTTGAAGGCGTTGTTCAGATTGTAGATGGCGTTCGATTTCGAGAGTTTTTCGAATTGTATTAAATCGGGACGGTGCTTGTGGATTATCGCGTTGAAAGCGAGACCGTCGCGCCAGGAAGTCGTGAAGTTTCGAACGTTTACGTTGTGATAGCCGGCCGTTTTCATTTGACACCAGAGCAGGAGAGCGTCCTTGGCTGATTTCGTTTCTTGATTGTCAGTCTCTTCGATCGTTATGTCCTGAATTTGGAAACGCAATATTATTGTCCATATGAGACCGAGACTCAGCCGGGGATTTCCATCGACGATATCGTGGGAACCCATGTTCTCGAGGTGCACTCGCTGCTCCCGCAAAAATTGCAACGCTTTGTCAACGTTCTCCAGGCAGTGAATCCGCATTTTACCCTTCGTCGGTCGTGGCAAACGCTCCCCCGACAATATCTCGAGTAACTTTATCAGCATTTTGCCGTCGCGGAGATCGACGTAGAGATCACCGATTCGCCCGGAGCATCTCACCAGGTGTGAATTCACCCATTTTTGGAAAGTCTTCTTTTGCACGGCTTCTCGCTCACCTGGAAATCGACGGGGAACGTATTAATCGAGCAGGCGCAAAACTAGACTACTTTATAAAAATTACGGAATAAATATTTCCATGATCTTTCAATGCTCACAAATATTAATAATAAAACGGTTTGTAACAAATTCAAATAATTTTTATCGCGGTGAACGCTCGTTTCGAACGAAACCAACAAATACGATATCAATAAAGCGATAACCGTTGAAAACATTTTTTATACCTTTTATAAATAAACATTTCGAGCATTTTGCAACGTTTATATTTCATTTCTTTAATTCTCCATTTTTATCATCACCCAAAACGTTTTTTTTAAACTAGAAATCGGGATTGTAAAATTTATCAGCAAGTGTAGAGAAAACGTTCGCGTTATTTTAGTATAACAAATTCGACGAAAAATTGATAAATCAGTACGAATCAATTTTAGCTGCTCTCCAACGATGCAAAAGCTTCAAGTGACAAAATGTTTTCAAAGATTTGCTCGTTCCCTCGGAGTTTTGCTCTCAATGAATTTTTTTGGTTTGAGTCGTTTCGTGTACATTCGTGGATTCACCTCGAAGGTCCAAGACAACCTTGTCGTAATAATCCTCCAGAGATTCATTCACGGACACTCGTTCGCTCATTTTTCCAAAAATGCAAGTTTCACGTCAATCAAAGTCGTAAATCAAAAGCACTACAGTATCAAAGCGATAAGATTTTTCATTTTTGCCAATAAATCATCATAAACGACATCGACGCGATTATCAATCAGAAAAGCGGTACGGTTAACAAAAAAAATTATAGCGCGAGCTCTGATGGGCTGTTCGCGACTGTTTGAAAAATACACGTTCTTGATGTTTTTCCTAAAACGTTCAGGCGGATAGGAGTGCCGAGTAGCGATAAGGCGTATCATTAAATGCGGTCGCAGATTTCCTCCCACGTACTAACGTGGAATTACCAATACGTACACCCAAACATAGACGCACACATTTGCATTGTACTCGAACTTTTTTCCCAAGTTTCTTTTTTCTTTTTTTCTTCTCGTCACGAAAGATTCGAGTGATCTTACCGGCGAGGGCCTTTATTCTCGAGCGCTCGAAGAGCCTCGAGCTGGAGTTTCCTCCATCGTATTCGTACTCATCGACGATCTCTTGTTGTAGCGTAGGGTCCCAACCCGTACGAACCACTGAGATGTCGGTCGTCATTTTGTCGATCGGACCAACAGCTCAATTGCTTCTTCAACCCTTTAAAGGGCCCTCCTGAAAAAGAAAAGAATCACGTTTGTTAAATCGACTACGATCATTCCCAATTCTGGCCTTCGTACTTCAATTTCGTTAAACCGGTCTAATGACACGCGAGCAGGAAAAAATGGGTGAAGTTTTCGATTTATGGAACATCTCGAGAATATTCTTAGAATGTAAGTTGGATTTTGTGGATTGTTTTAAGCAATTTCATTTTTCAATCTAACTATCGATCTTTCTGGTCAAATGAAAGAAAAATAAGAGTTCTTAAAAAATCATACATTTCAAACTAAAATAGCTGAAATTTTGAAGAAATTGAATAAATAGTTTTCAGAATATTTCAGCAGGGAAACTATTTTTACAAAGTATCTTTTGATGTAATTTTTTTCGTAACGTTCAATCCATAGTTCTTTTTTCTAAAAACATTTTGTTCCCCAAATTCGGCCAGTCAAAATTATCTCAACATTGTCACGCTTTTTTAACTAAGAATTTACGATGTTAACGTTCCAAAACACTTCTAGTTATTGATGACAGTGAAAAAAAATTTCAGACATCAAATATTGTTGAAAAATTGAAAGAAAACTCCAAAATGAAAAAAGTCATCTTGGTGAAAGTGAAAAAAAAAACAAGCAAAATACGATTGAAAAATTGAATGATGAAAAATTCTGGACGCATTTTCGAAACGATGGGATGCGTTTTCGAGTTCGCCACCTGCGTTACGTAACGGCGCATTTTTTTTTCTTCAGTGCGTTTAGATGGTAAAATGCGCGGATGAGAAAAAGAATAGTTATTTATAGCACTGCGATCGCGCCATGTGAATATTTAATGGAGTCAAATAAATGAGGGGGGGAAAAAAGATAAAACACCAACGGCGGCGAGAGTGTACTCGGAGCGAAAGGAAATCATTTTATACAAGCTGGGTTACCTAAGCTGGTACACTACTACGCGTAGTGTTATATAGTAAAGAAGATTCGGCGTGTGAGTTTCTTCCAGCACACGCGGAGAGCATAATCGTCTCTTTCAATTACGTCACTCGCATGATATCATGCACGAAAAATATATACACAGACACACACGTTTACACAGGGCATTCCTTGTGAAATCGTGAAAAAAAATGTGACAAACTTGACATTTCATTGAAAGCAATAAACTTCCGGATTCATTAATTAAATTAATTCGTTTCGATAAATGTATTTTTTGTCGGCTGTGAAAATTGGCCAAATGTTTCTACGAATTGCTGATAGAAATTTGAAAAAAAAAAAAGAAAAAAGAAAAAAGGCAGTGACTAACGTTTAAAAAAATGAATTTTTTACTGATTTCGCGGATGTGAAATTCTATAGCAAACAATTCGGGGCGTACGTTATGAAAAAATATTTTCATAGCAACTAAAGAATTCATTTCCATTGATTGAAATACGATAACAAAAAAAAACGAATTATCGTCGTTTTTAAATGAAATGTGTAACAAATGTGTAGACGATTTTTTTACACATTCAAACAAATGTGCAAACGATTTTTCAACGATCGTACGTAACGCTTTCTAAATTGATTTTTTTCGAAATAAGCATTGTTTTCTCCGCTCCGACGTATCCGAAATTCCCGATGCGACGCGGAAAGACCCATACATACGAAACAGGTTGTGAGCAATCAGGCGGCCTTTTGAATAAAACACGTCATCTCTATTGCATTGGTCGAAAAACCTTGCTGAAAATTATGAACTTTCATATTTTGTAGGACAACAAAAAACAACACCAAACAGAAAAAAAAAACGATATTCTCAAAATGTTCTTTGTACTCAAAATTCCATGTTTGGTTGTACGAATGAATAATAATTTTTAAAAAGTTGTATGAGTAATAAACAAGAAATTATAAATATATTCCAATAAAATGGACTTGGAGTTTGCATTTTTGGAATGCAACGGTATTTTTTTAAATTATCATTTTCATTATCACCCAAAATTATAGATCGTAGACTTGAGATGTAAATGGATAATTGAAAATTCTACAAATATTCCCGTAGTTTTTACGGTTCCAATACGTTTCGAAAAAATTAGAAAATCAAAAAATAATATTATTTCCATTGCATCTCAACGATGGAAAATTCAACGTTAACCGATAAATGGTATCTTCTCTCCCCGATGCTGAAGGCAAAGCGCACTTGGTACGAGGCAAACAATGAAGCGAGCGGTATCGGAAAATCGTACAAATTCTCAAGGAAAACCAGAAAGCGGTCGAGCGTACGAACGAAGTTGAAAAAAAAATCCGAGCAAGTGAAAACACCATTTCATACGCCAAAAACGGAGAGAAACGTTTCCAAGTAGCGTCAGAAATTCCTAATTCGACTTGACGCGAGACGAGAAAAATGGCGTGTAGATCATCCGATTAAAAAAAAAATGAATTTCACTAAAAGACGTGATTCCATAGAAATGTGTAAAAGAAGTGGGCGTTTATTTGTGATCGAAAGTTGACATTGCAATCAAGGTCAAAAGTGAGTTATAGGTGAGGACAAAAAGTGAGCGAATATTTTTCGACTTGTTTGCTCGGCGTGTCTTATATTTTTTTTATTGCATTAGCGCATGGGAGTGCCATGTGTGTCTTCCGGGGATAAAATTTACTTTCAGGCTCGGGAATCGATTTTCATCAACAATCGTTCATGAAATTGAAGATTTTTTTCCCATTCGTGAGCTAAATCAGAAACCAACGGAGGGTAAATCAAAGAAATACTTTTTTCTTTTCGTTTAGCAAATTTCCATTGACAAAAAATTTCATTGCACTCGAAAGAAAAAATTTCAATTCCCCAGAAAATCGCTGGAACATTGTGTTCTTATTTTCTCCAGAAATTCAAACCCAAACTTCGTGGATCCGTGTTTGAATCCTGAAAGAAAAAAAGAAGAAAGAAAATTATGGTAAACGGAATATTTTTATTTGGCAGTTCGATCCGAAAAGTGAAGATATGAAATAATGAAGAAAAATAAAACGATATCCAATTATTCTCCATTTTACAAGTCAGGAAAGCCTGCAAAACTTATGTCCAAATTTTCCTATCGACTTTGATAAACTTTTTTCGTACGGTTGATCGATCTGATTGGAGTCGAGGTTTAAATCTACAATTAATACCTAGGGTCCCCCACAGAGCTGAAGAACAAGCGAAATAAATGAGCGTTCGTGATCGTGGGGGCGAGGTACATTCCCGGGAGTCTGGTGACCACTTGTCGTCAAATTCAGGGCAATTAGTGAAGTCGTGACGTCATAAGCTCGGCGTATGATGAATGGGGTGAAGAGTATCGCCGTCAACTTATCCGAAACAATTTCGAGGGTCATGGCAAGCCGATCAGAGACTTCCATTCATTCTTGAAGAATTATATACATACAGGTTTAGAAATTCATTTGAATTATTATAAGAAGAAGAATGGAGGAGGAAAACTCACCATAAAATACAGGAACAGCAGAATGGATATAAAATTATTGCGATAAAAATGCCAATAAAATTAAAAACCTTATTTTTTTTAAATTATGTTTTTCGAAACGATTTTTCGACATCTAATGATCAAGGATTAACTCAGAATTTGGTTAACTTGTACAGTGCAACGATAGGTTCAGTTCCGGCTTTTAACCTTGAATTTTTTCTTGCCATTTTTTTAATCAGTAATTAATAATAATACAAATTTTCCTCAATAAATCTAAACAAAGTAAAAATACTTTTTCATTGACACGCGATAACAAAAAGTGGCTTGATCAAGTCTCAAAAAATATGATTTATTTATTTTGAAAACTCGGTTTTTGCGCCATTGAGCTTCGCAGATTCAAAAGCTTTTCATACCACTTTCTTTATAACTGTAGAATTATAAATATTTTTCAATTAAATTTCGCACATAACTTTATCAACGTCCGAATAAATGTGAACACGACTTTTCAATCGTTTTATTTATCGTTTAAACATAACATTACTTCCCACATTTTTGGGGTCGTCGAGAAACCCTTAAGATGGATGCATTCTGGCTTAAACGAGTCACGATGAATCGTGAGACGGCAAGGAACGTCGGGTGATCAAGCTCTCGGAGATTCAGAGAAAGCGAGAGAGACAGTACGAAGTGTCTCGTTACACTCTCGGATTAAACACGACTGGACAGCGCTCCCGTCTGTCAAGAAAGACTTCGAGTCTCGCGACAAAGTGCGAGATTAAAAAACAAACAAAAATACATCGAGGGGGGAGAAAAAAAATTAAGATAAGAAGATAAAAAAAAAACGAGGTATCCGCGGACGAATGAAAATTGAGCCGAGGCATTGAAAACGAGAAGAGTGGGCGACGTTACGGTAACACGAGAACCTCACTACTTTAGAAGCCCGTTGCTCTATTCGCGGCCATAACGTAACGCTTCGTACAGTACAGCGAGAGAATGATTTTGTGCATGGACCGCAAACCCCGCAGTACCGTTTCGCTTTGTTTCAAATATATCCAGGTCGTTCCAGTTGAACTGCAAACTCCAGCCAGCAAAACGTGCTCGCGCAAAGCCTTGCGGAACCTGAGATGCCTGCATCGTTGAAGTGCAGCGATGTTTCTTTTTTTTTTTTTTTTAAGTATCGATTCTGCATTTTTTGCAGATTTTTATCGGCGACCCAATTTCGTTAAAAAAATATGCGAGTAAAAATATGTGTTGTGAAAATACCAAGAAAATTACCTTCATTCTATAAATAACGTCTCAAGGCTGAAAATCATGATGAAAATATATTTTTTTAAATTTTAATAAAGAATATATATACGAAAAAATACTTCTAATAATTTTTTTCTATTCAATGTGGAATATTTTTTTAAATTTCGTGAAGAATATTTTAGAAATATTTTTTTATCTATAAAATATGTATGTATGAAAAAATCGTTAACAAATACTATTAAAATAGATTTCGAATAGCAACGTCGGATAAAAACAAAAAACTAATAACTTTCTTATTTTTCTTTAGGCTCCGAAAATTTCTCAATCATCATGCACCATTTTGATTACAAGATGCGCAATATCGAAACCTAAAATTTGTAATAAATACTCGATATCGTATTAAAAAATGTTTAAAATCAAGATGAGAGTTTTCGCTGACGTTTAACCAGGCGAACTTCAACACGAAGAAAATGAAATCAAAGTAAAGGAAGGGAAAGGGAAACCGAGGATGTTTTTGTAAAAACAAAGTTAGGTTAGGTCAGATATAATTACAAAACGGATTACGAGTGTTCGCGCATGAGGATGACTGACAGACGGAGGCTTTCATACACGCGCTTCAAAGCCACGAAGTCAAGAACTTCGATCTCTCGCTCGACGTGAGAGAAAACAATGACCCTTTGTCGATCGAAAGGAATGAATAGCCAATAACGAGGGCACCGTAGCTAAATCGAGTATACACAGTATTTAGATCGAACATCGTACGCGCAACTCCAACTCGTTCCTGCGCCCGACAGCCTGAAGTTTTTATCGCTATTTACGATATTTATTTATTCTTTCTCGACGAATTTATTTATTTCTTCTCGACAATTTTTTTCACGAATTTATTTATTTTTTCTCGACAATGTTTTGAAGGGATCAAGATTAAATTAACATTTTCTGAAAAATCGTTTATCACTCGAGAAAACTCAAATTGAAGAGGAAGTCTCAAAGTATGCTGGAGGAACCGCAGATCGATGAAAAACGTGTGCTTACTTATTATTATTATTATTATTATTTTTCAATATCTTTATTTTTATTATCATCGATAATGATGTATCGCTGGGAAAGATGAGATTTTTTAGATCTACCGATTTCAGACTTCGAGAAGAACGTTCATATCCTTATTCTTTGCAATATTGAGAAATTTCAAACTTGCATCGGAATATTAAATGTTCTTCATGATAGCTGATTTAATTCCATCGAATTCGAATTCGTCACTTCAGAATTGAAAAAAAAAAAAAAAAAAAACGATCGGCTTTGTCCGCCAACGAGTGAATACAAATATCTTTCGTTGTTGATATCGATGTAGGGGGTCTAAACGCTGAATTAACTCGATCTTTTGCTGCCCCCACCAACGTTACGTTTTCGTAAGAACGTTGATTATTAACGGGAGCTTTTGACCTCCTTGATTATTAATGGGAGCTTTTAACCTTCATTTAACCCGGATACTGCAAGATAACCGGTGAATTTTAAAGCCGAACAGATTTTTGCCAACGCGACTGTTTTTTAAAGACTCGAGAAATATAAACGCAGCAGTATTAAAAGTTGATTCGAGTAGTTTATTATTTTCATCAGAATGAGGCAGAGAAAAACTCGATGGAGTAACAATTTCGTAGTATTGAAATTCCGTATCAGTAAAGACTTCCGCGGGAGTACGATGACCTTTCGGGAACCTTTGGGAAACGTTCTTGTATGATTTAATTAAGAGAATTCGTCAGCAGCCAAGTTTATTTGATTTTTCCCGCCATGCGCCATGGGAGCGTCGAGAAAAAGAGAGGGAAAGAGAAAGAGAGGGGGAGAGAGAGAGAGAAGCGAAAACTCAAGCAAAAACAGAGAAAGACAGGGAGACGATGAGACACACGTACACCCATACACACACAGGACAACTATTGATTTTCCGACGCAGTCAACGCGGCGCCGGTTTAACATCCACGAAGAGGCGGGAGTCTGCCTCATACAACACCTACGTAGAACTTCCTACTCCACTCGAACCGTCCTGTACTGGTTATACTTTCTGCACACGGAGAATACCGTCGACGTCGAGATACGATTGGACCTCAAGCGACAGTGGACCTCATTGCGGCTGTCAGAGGGTCTCTCTTATCTCGTACGGTCCAATGTGAAGACCGATTGCATCACCGATTATTTGTTTTCATTCAATTTTGTAGGACTACCCTTTACTTTTCTTCTTTCAGCTTACTCTATTTATTTTTATTCTCTTGAGGATTTGACTTTTGAAAGCAACTGATGTATAGACTTTTTAATGAAAATGAAAATAATTAAAAATATACGTGAAGACCTTATTATGGGGTTTAAACTTTGAAGGATTTTTGCAATCCAAAACGACTCAAAAAAGTATTAGGCATACAGAAATAAATATGGGCTTGAAGCTTCTTTATCAGCCAAAATGACATTTTGAACAAATGTCATAGGTCGTTTAATAAACGCCTTAAAAGTGTTTGCGTATTTTTCGTAGCCCAAATTGCCGAGGAATATTTGAGGAAAAAATATCATTTTCGTTACAGCACAAAAATGCATATTTCGGTTGCATAAAATAATTGAAGGTGAATGTTTTTCTTGAACGCGAGGATGCCACGTTTAATACCGTCGAATATCGTAAATCCAACGGGAGTAAACGTATTCGTTGAAATTTTGAGCTTTTTGACGATTCGTCAGAGGTACGTGCAATCAAAATGGAACGCCCTCTGAATATACTAGTATAAAATAGCAGCAGGATACGTTCGTACCCCGAGAGGCAACGTCACGTCCGCATTTGCGCTAATCTACCAGGGCGATGCTCGTGCAGGACGGAATAGCGAGAATGAATGGACCATTTGCTGTGCGAGAAGAACTCGTCACGAGAGGCCGGAAAAGAAAAGCTTTTACGTCGACCATGAAAACCGTTTTCATTAATTCGACCTTTCAAATTCCACCAAATTTGTTTCACTATGGATTCCTCTGATCAGGCGTATCGTGATTGATGAGATTTTTTTTCGTAAAATACAAGCGATATTCAAATTTTTAATCGTTCGGAAAAATCCAACTTTTTGTATGGAATTTTTCGATAGATTTCAAAACTTCGATTCGGAATTTTTTACTTTTATTTTGCCAAAAAGCACGATTCGATTTTTTCAAATATTTTCTTACCGAAAACTCAAAAGAGAATTTTTTGAATAATTCCAAAATTTCAATTTTAACATAACTTTCCTTCCTTCGTTACGTGGGCGCGAAAATTCCATTTGACGGAATTAACACAAATTAAAGATATCATAGTCGTAACGCGACAAATTCTTTTTTTTATTTTCGTTTCTCGATTTCAATCGAAGTGTTGAACTTTCATCGAAACGATCGATCATTGTTATCAAAGTTCTTAACAAAAAAAATAAAATAAAAATAAATATATCAAAAAAGCCCTAATTTTGAGGTTCCCGCTAGTGGATCGTTGGACGAGGGCAGTAGCGCGAGTTTCGTGGTGTATAGACTCGCCCGAGTCACCCCATACCCTCGTGACCTGCAATCCAAAATGGTCGAAAAAAAGGTCGAAAATTCGAATTTACAAGGTAAACGATGACGCGTCCGGACAGAGGCACGTACGTACGAGGGAGTGGCACAGTCTCGTTTCGTGAAGACGGTAGGATTAACGATCTTAATTGGCGACAAGAAGGGAGAAGCGCGAGAAGGTGGGGGCAGTGGAGGCGCATGCGGAGGAGGAGAAGAAGGAAGTGCGAGTATCGTGTGCGTGTACAATATCGCGTTACGGAGGGGCTCGAAGGGACATTGCGCACCGTGAGCATACGGGATAAACGTGGCAACCCGGAGACAAGGCGGAAACTCGCCCTGATTGACTTTGCCGACGCGCGAGAGAGCTCATCGCGCCTCCAGGGAATCTGGGTCATCGGGATGCCAAAGAAAAAAAGGGTGGAGAAAAAATTTAATATTTATATATATATATACACACACACACCTATATAAAATTAAAAAAAATAATAATAAAGGGTGAATGTCCCCCACGTGCGATCGCTGCGACGACGCTTTTTTTTCTCGCGTAAAATGGTTTCTTTCGTAAAACCGAGGGGCGCGGTTATAGTTTTTGAAAAAAAGAAAAATCGTTTTTGTTTATTCGTATAATTAGCGTCCGTATTTATCAAACCAGAGATTTCAATCCTGTCAGGAAAAGAGACAATTTTTTGTTCGCACTCACTCCGCGATTTGTCGGTTTTTAATTATTGTTGTTTTTTTTTTCAATAAAAATTTACTCGAACGTACTTTAATGCGCGCGGAATAATGTATGCTTATTTAAGCGCAAGAGAGCTATCGAGTGAATTTTTAAAAAATAATGAGAAAAACTTTATTTTTTCGAGCTTGAATATATTTTATTCAAATATGTTTTATTTTCATTGAAAAAATTATGTTACGGATACGGGATAATTCTATTAATATTACAGAGATTAGATTTGTAATATTTATGAAAATCGTTGAAATTGTACGTTTCAAAGTTATTTCTATTTTATGAAAATATTATTATCGAAAAGAAAGTCACAAATATCCTGGAAATGTCATGCGACGTTTTGGCTCGATTTCTATTTTACTTTGATTTTACATCCGGAAAAGTATTTCTTCAGAATCGACGATTCATAAAAATATTTTGCTCTCGTTGAAGTGGAAGTTGAAGAGAGTTCGAAATGAAAATGGAAAGAGGAAGATCCGTGACGATAAATTGGTGGGTACTGGAGTCAAACGGAAGACGCGGGTTCACCATTGCGAGAAGAGCACCACCCTCAGAAGTCTCGTACCCGTACAGTCATCGTTTCTAAATATAAGCTTCTCGCACTCCAATGAAGCTCTCGTCTTTCGTTATAGAAGAGAATATTCTTGGAGGGAGGTCTCTTTGCTCGTCGAGAATTCCCATGAGGAATGCGGGACACTATTTTCTCGTATCAACAATAGGACGTGTGCGAAGTGGGGTTGAAGTTTCGATGTGACGGAACGGGACAAATTCCTTTTGTTTTTTAATTCCCATATTTATTATCATGAAAAATCATTAATTGCCAATTCGATGGATATTGCTAAATGACAATCCTAAAAAATATTTTCCCGATTTTTTTAGCTTAATTTTGCGAAAGGAAAATTTGAGAGTTAAAAGAACAAATTATTTCGCCGAAATAATTGATTCTCTGACTTCCTTGATGGAATATTTATTTCTTTAGTTTTTTCAACAAATTTTCGAAGCGATGAAGTTTGCATAATTGAAAGGTAACGATATATATATATATATATATATATATATATATATTTTTTTTTTTTTTTTCGTTTAATTTCGGTGACAAGATGCCCATAGCGATATTACTCGTTAATGGAAAGCTCGGAATTAATCAAATTCCCGAAAAAAATGATGCCATGATCATCATAATCCCATTATACAAAATACATTATTCCCATCTAATAAATGGGAAAAGTGCTGATAAAAATACGTTCGGAAAAATTTATCGCTCTTTTCTAGGTCTCGTTAATGACGAGAGCTCAGATTTTCCGATTGACGAGTCCATCTGTAGCTGCGTGCTCCGTGAAATGATATCGAGCTGGCAACCAGCGCGGACTCGCTTAACGGTCAATCAAAGATTACATTGTGAGTGGATATGGGCGCGACCAAGAATTATCGGGGTTGGCTCTCGTTGTACATTACATCGGCAAACTCATCGCGGTGGCAACCTCTCCGCTCATTGTTATCAACGTGCCCTATCTTCACTGTGCATCGAACACGCACACTCACTTGATCTATTTACTTTATACAATAATAAGATGATCCAACGCTTCAATTCCTTCGACTAAAAAATCTGATGACAACGATGATTTTTCTTGTAGGAATTTTCAAATTCTGCAGATTAATTTTTTTTTAATTTTAGATTAAAAAAAAATATTTTTGCCGAATTTTGGGTTTCAGGATTTTTCAAATTTCGACTTTACGTAACTTAATATTAAGACTTTGATAAGATTACTAAGATAACATTATTTAATATTCCGCAGTTTCATTTTATTATTATTATTTTTAATTATTTATATTATTTTTCAAATACAGATACATTTATTTGTTAGTTTTATTACATTTATCTAAATTTCATTAAATTATTTTTTAGATTTTCTTTTAGTCGATTTTAATAATTATTATTAAAAATGTAATAATATTTGTCAATAACAATAAACATTATCGTGCGTTTAATAATATTTATCCCATTATAGCCATAATTGGTAATGATATTCGAATTACATAATGAAGTAATGTATACAATCAAGTGTAAGTACGAGTACGAGATAAGTGGATAATTAAAATGGCAATTACGAACAAAGTAATAGTTAGTATTATATAATTGAATAGAACAAAATTACATACTGTAATTAAAGAACTGATAGCTCATTTAGATTACCCTACATGTACACCCTTGGCTAAAAGTATGAGGCACCTTGAGATTTTTTTTTTGCTTTAATATATTTAAAACTACATATGTTTTAATTCAGTGAAAAAAAATAAATCTAAAAAATTACGAAAAAAGCTTACTTTTTTAACCGTGACGACAGTGTAAAAGAAAATTGAACGTGATTTACTTCGAACTGCCAGTTTGCCCAGTGTTATCACTGAATTCTCGTCGAATCCACGTCGAATCGAGGAAACTTCACAAAAGTGGGGTTTCACTTCGTATTCAAAATCAAGGTCAAACGGCTCGTCATAAAATTGGCAACGGACCCTACCGCTGATTTCAACCCGATCATCAGTGCCGTTTCCACCGACTTTTTCGAAACCATTGTTCAAAACAATTTCGCGTTCAAAACAATTTAAAATAAACGCATAAATAATTCCGCGAACGTCGTTTTTCCAGCGCTACAAAATTCGAATCTTTACAAAGTGTAAAAATACAGCGAACTCGAGATATTCGCTCGAACGCAATAATAATGACAGCGGTAGAACCCGCATACACGAAAAATAAAACGAGAGGAGAGGCGAAGTCGCGAACGGACGGCTCGACCTTCAAAAAATGTTTACACTTCCGCGACATCTCGCCAACGAGTTCGTTATATTTAATATTCCAGTATTTTTCGCGCCTGACACGAATAAGGCTGAAACGGGAGGCTGTGCGAGCGAAGGTCAACCGAAACACGATTAATAATAATAATGAATCTCAAGTTATAATTTTTCTCTCAGAAACTTCAATAATCAAAAAAAAATTTGCATAAAGTTCCGGAAACCCCCTCCCTCTCTGATCAATCTGAAATTTTGCGCAAACCCTTCTTTCTAACGTTCTAAAAGTTCCCTTGAATAAATATTTTGCGGCTAGCTATAGTTTTCGGGATATCGAATTGTGAGAGTTATTTGTTTTACTACGCTTCCACTGCACCGAAAAAAACTCAAACAAAGCTAAAAGGACCCAAACACCACGAAAAGACCTTCACATGGCGAGCGATACACAAGTATGGGCGAACACTGTTTTCGACGACGGCGGAGTGGGGGTATCGACCGGTCGTGGCGAGCGAAACATAGATATACTCGGACGCATCGAAACAAACATTAAAATTCAAAAACTCGTAAACTATTGTCGATCGACAAGAATCCTTTGAGGTGTTCTTTTGTAACATTAAAAGCAAAGGCTGTGTAAAATTTGAGCTTGATCGGAAGTGAGGAAGGGGGAAGTTTCGGAATTTCAACCCGAGAAACTTAAATTTCGTAAAAAAGAATTCTCGAAGCAAAAAGAAAAACACAGAGATTTTCTCGAAAAGGTCCATAATTTTTTGCAAGGTCAATAAAAGTTGTGAAAATCGTGAGGAAACGATACTAAACAAACAAAAAAAGAATTTTCGTTGCGTTGCAACGTTACAATCTATTTTTAAATCTTATTGAATCAAGTTAGTTTTATTGGTTTTCTGCTCGCACTGTTTTAGGTTAATTACTTGCTTCCACGTTTCTACTCTATCATCCCTATTGGTATCTCACACTCTACCATCACTACCAGTATTTAACCTAACTTCTGCTGTGATCACAGACGATTCGCGCTATACGTTGCCATATTTGACTGGGGCACGGGGAAACTGCGGAAAATCTGTATCGGTACGGATGGCTCTGTATTCTTCTGAATCCAGGGTGAACACATTTTTGATTGAGGTATGTACACCAAAGTATCGGAAGCAAAGCTGCTCGTTTGACTAAATTGAGCCAAATTATATTTTCAAGTAATTTTTACTAACACTCATTTTCATAAAGCGTCTTTATTTTCATTTTCATATTCTCAATTTCAAAAGAATTTATTTTTTCGTAACCGTTATTTTTTCGCAATATCAATCAAGGTTACGAAAAGTAGTGAAAACGAAAACAAAGATAAGACCTTTCATTGATAACAACGCAAGCCTTTTCCCCCTCATCTCTCACCCTCAGCGCTTCCGCGAAGTAACGGACGTTTCGCGCGATTTTCCAATGCAAACGCAACGGCGATCGGGTTAGGATATTCTCGCACGGCTAATGCCACGGAAGACGCCCAGTTCCTCGCGCGCGCACTCCTACGATTCGCAATTTATAATTCCAAGCGCGCGCCACAAGCGTAACACCGTGACTTCTCCATACTGACGTAACAGTAAACAGACAACCCTCTACACGAGAAAGAAACATGGCCGAACGGAAGTTCATTACTGTAAGAGTCGAGCGCGTGACCATGTTCTTTTCCCTACCCACGACCGGTCGTGACATTTTTCTTTTTCGTTGTTCGATAGGTTTCCAATAACCTCAAAAACAAAAATCAATCGTGTCCAATACTCGCCGGACGTACAAAAAAAATGACCCATTACTGCGTTGGTGAAGGTAAGAAACTTTGATTAATAATGGAATTCGATGTGTCAGTGTTGAAGATAACGAACCGATAATTGCCCTGATAAAACTTGGCTCTAATCCGAGCGATACTTGCGAGCGTAAGGCGTATTAATAGCGATCCGTCAACGCGCCATCTATAACGATACACCGGAGAAAAAAAACAACGCTGGGCCAAGTGCAAGACGCTCTAATTCGATCAAACGAAACAGCATATTTTTCCATACAAGCACAATTTTTGTTCACCTTCTATGACCCTGTAAAAGTTTTGAGACGCGTGCTTAGAGTTTGACGTTTCCGGAACGCTCGGATGTGCAGGAATGTTCAGTTTTTCATACTTTCGTGACCGTCGATGACGTCACGGGAAGAGTCCCACCAGCGATATGTCCAAATCGGGTCGAGCTTGAATATGTTTTTTTTTTTTTTTGCGAAACTTGAAAAATATGCCGGGAGATCATCCGATTCGAATATTTTTCCGACGTAGGGAACTGACGGGACGTTGGGCGACGGTGTCGTTGATAATTCGGGCTCGGATGACACATTCGAACAAGGCACACATTCATGACCGAATAGAAATGAAAATTTATATATTTCCAACGAAAAGCGGTGCTGGAATGATGCGCGATTACATTCGCGATGGTGGGGAAGCTGAAATTGGGTCACGAACAGGTACGGTATGACAGGTGAACGCTTTACTTCGAGCAATGTCAAAGGAAAAAATAAAAGGGAGGGACTTTAACGGTTTATCTACTGTGAGGAACGCTTCCATCTCGCGGCCCTAAAAACTGCGGCGACCACTAATTCTTCGCTTACGTGGACATCTTCGTTCCGCCGCAAAAAAATGTCAACGGCGAAACAACGCCGAGAAAAGTACCGAAAATTTGCGGCGTCCTCATCTCTTCCGAATGACACTGTTTATTTCGTATAGTAAAAATTACGCAAGCCTTCGTGATAGTATAGCCGAGGGACGCCGGAAGTGAATAATAATTGGGGAAACATAATCGAGTTTGCGGGATCGTGGGAGATCGAGTTACGGTAACAATCCATGGAGGACCGCGGCGTACGCCATTTTTACATTGGCGTATCACGTAGCTGCACGGTCAATGTTGTACGATAAGGGGGGGAGACGGTGAGCGAGAAAAAGCTTTTGAAAACTTACCGTGGCGTTGAGAACGCACACCCCTTTGTCGCACTTTGGAATTCCACTTATCCGAAACGCCGCTAAATTCGAGGCCTCCGATTCATGAATAATACACAATTTATTATTATTATTAAATATGTGTGTGTATTTCTCTTTTCTTTGCCAACTTATAGATCGCAAAACGCCCGAACGACACCAATCACGTCCTATCACACACTCAACCGGCGCGCAACTGACCCGGAGGCACTGCGCGGCCTACGCCAGGAGGCAATTGACTACGCCCGTGTAAAGTAGTCCCGTCGCCGCTTGGTGGCGCTCCGCACACGCCGCGCCACTCTACGTTTACGGCTCGTTGCCGCTATCTGAATTTGGTCGTATTCGCTCGATGGGAAAATGACCTAGATGGCGTTTCGTCATGAACGATGAAAATTGACTTTTCACGAAGAATACCTGTGAGCCTAAACCCAAAGCAACGGGCGGATGTCGATTTTTCCAATTGTAATACTAGTTGTCCCGTATTAAAGAGACCTCGTCACGAAGAGCCGGGGTTCTGGGGCGCATGAGCATGGCCCTATTTTTTTTCCGTAATACGAATACTTGTCATAATATATTCGATTATTTTCTTTTTAGGAATAAGGATACTTGTCACAGTATAGTCGATTATAAACGTATCGTCGATCATTTTATACAAAAATGATTAGTCGTACATCGATAAATAATTACCGGAAAATTTACACAATTTTACCTTACGGTGATGTATAAAGAAGCATGGCAACGTCGCAATTCTCTATCTCACTCTATTTCTCTGTGGTGCTCGTACGATACGAGCTGAGCTTGGATAGCGGCTCGTAAACTTATTCTGTTCAAACATTTGTTTTTGCTTCAGTTTACGGATCATTTTGTTATTAAAAGAAATTCCGTATAATGTACATGTTACTATTGGCAAAAAAAGGAAAATATTTGCTATCTTGTTACGATGCGTCCACTCGTTCTACCTGTATATCAAACGCAATCCAATTTAAGGTTACGCAGCCTATTTAATTCTCGAGCATGCGCTGCGGAGAAAAAAACAGAACAGCTGATTTTCGCGACGTTGCCGAATCTACACTCGGTCGCGGAATGTCTCGGAACTTCAAGTATCTCGACATGTTTTTTGTCAATATCTGTAGCACGAGTGCAAACGTACCGCATGAAGTATTTTTAGAGTGCCTCCTCCATAAGACCGGAGTTAAAGGTTCTAATATGAACTATCTTTATCTCTCTTATTTAGTTGACCTTAGCTGAAACTTTGCGTACGTGAATATGTGATTTACTTGAAAACAAATCACTCATTCTTGTTACCAATCGTTCGTGGGGAGCCTTCTTACGTAGTGCGTATTTTGGAGACTGTTCAACGCTTCGGTTGATCACTTTTTCGGTCATTAATTCATTAATCATCTTTAAAGAGGAAACGCTCTTTAAAACTGAGGTCACTTTTTCATATTTATGGATTCGTTTACGATTAATAATTCGTTTTTTTTCTTGAAAGTAGATTCTTTGTCTTCCATTTTCTGTTTCTTTTTTTACAAAATTGGAAACAGTCATCCTGTCTTGTTTGGGTTTGACGTACGACGTTTTTTCAAACGTGGTTGATCGTTTGAAAAAAACGTAAATATATATATAATTTCCCCCCTCCACTATCATTTGTTGGTGTAACGATTGAAACACGAACGCACAGTTTTGAACGTTAATGAACGTTGCGTGTGAATTTTCTTTCTGAATGCATGAGTTTCCAAGTACATTCTAACGGAAAAGTACACTGCTACATCTTTAACTGAAAATCGTTAGAGGGTAGATTCGAACGCGAACAGATAGTGGAAGCTTTTCACCAAGATGCTTCGTACAGCAAGTATCAGTGATCATCCGAGCGTGGTTACGGATGAAGTCTATTTATTGTTCGCGAAAGACATGGAAAAAACGAGCGACTTGGAAACGTTTGGACAGCGATTGAAACGTTATTTTTCGAAATTTCTTTTTGGACGCGTTTTCCCGACAATCATACTTAGGCCAGCTATACGGATGTTCAACGCAACGGAGCGTGAAACGTCCGATTGAGGCGCATGCGTGCACGGTTTTCAGGTTATATCATGAAATTCGTGCTATGCCAGGCGATTATTAATGAAGATGACGATTGGACCATTTATTGATAATAAAGCATCACGATTCATATTGTGCAACGTACGTCTTTTTTCAATGCTTTCTTCCAAATGGTTTTTGATAGTTTTACCGTACACGCTCGTGTCCGACCGTATCGACAATCAATATCGAAATAAATATCCGCACGAATAATATCAGGTGTAGTAAAAAGAAATCTATTATTTTCTAGAGTCAACCAATCACGAACTGAATCAACCAACCACAGAACGGTCGCAAAAGTTTGTTTGGTACAAAATCTCATCTTTCTAACGCTATCTAGTGTAGCCCGATCGGACTTTGCAACGCGAAATACAGATAACCAAAGCCATCTCTTCGAATAATAATGTATTTCTTTTTACTACATCTAATATTTATGAGCAACGTGCCCTCGAAGAGGCACGTATATCTACGTCACTGACATTACGCTCTTCTCACAACGGGCGTAGTAACACAAGCTTAGCCATGACATCATCAGCTCCGTTTACGCGTTTTCCGAGGACCGGGCACGCCCCGGCCTACGCGAAAATTTTTCCTTCCACACCCCCTCCGCCGGTTGTTTTTAATTGGGCGGGAGGATCGGTCGACGGAACCTGCCAAACTTTAATCGGAGGAAAAGCCGTTTGCTGAATTAATATTGTATCAATGCACTTTAATTTATATACACGGAATGCTTGCGTCCATTGAGTATATGTCTTACATTTATTCTATATATATTTTTTTTATATAAATTCTTACGTTTCAGTTAAAACCCATTTTCAGTTTAAACGCATTCCATTTAGGTAAAAATAGATATGACGGAGCTGTCACTAGTGACAATTAGATTATTCGTTGAAAACACCAAATCCAAACTTCGACCCCGTTCGGAAACCGTTTCGAAAAAATTCATTAAAATAAGATCTTTAGTGGTAGATTTGAATTTTTCTTAGTTGAGACGCCTTTCAACGTTATAATCGATTCGTTATTTTTTCATTTATTCCTACGAGGAAAATTTGAAATTTTTTACAAGAGTCTACTTTTTCCTAAGAAGACTCTACTTCTGACTAGAAAATTCTAGTTGTTACCGTTCTTCGGTAGGGTAAACGCGTTTGAATTGAAAACGGATTTTGACTGTAAGAAATATACACTGGACAAAAGTAAGGTCGCACTTTTCCATTCAAATTGCTTCGTCCATTGCCTAATTAATTTTCGTCCGGTACTGTTATGTATCAAATATGTCATATATTATTTATATATATATATAATAATCTATACTATCGCATACTTATGATAATCGTCATAATGAGACTATACGGTATGTACAAAGTGTCCGCGAAGATGTTTTTCGTTGTCATTAATGATACGAAAAACGAAAGTTTGGTAAAATTGAACCTCGGGTTTGTTCCATCCGGAAGCCTCTATAATTTACGGTCCTGGCACGAGTAATGAACAATGTCGCCACTCGGGTATCTGGCGAATGCACTGGGGACAAATCAAAGAGGCGCAGTAAATAAATAAAGGTATGATACATCGGTTGCGGATAAGTGGCGCGACATTTGCGTGATTTGGAGATGACCGGAAGAAGCGATTCGCTAAATTTACCTTTGATTGCCGAAGCGTTTCTTGCACACAGGACATATGTTGTATTCGGTCATGAGAACGCTCTGGGACTCGTAATACATTCGTTGCTCCTGTACCTGAAGGTGCTCCGCGTGTAAGAGACCCTTCAGCACTTGAGTTCGCCTTCTCTCGTTCAATTGATTCTGCAAGCTGGCCTCTAGGAAATGCCTTATACGGCCAATTGGAACGCCATCCGGCAAAACCTCCAACACTTTTGCAGCGTTTATCTTGAGGGCGTACTCTTCGAGAAGCTCCAGAGCGGTTTCTAGATCCGGTTGAATAGTTCGCTGAAATTCTGGACGCGAACCTGTAGGACGAATCGTTGATGTCAATGTTGATCGCATGATTTCTGGGAGCTCTGGTATAATACATAGCACTATTCCTCCCATGCATCAAAATAAAATGAATTTTGCCTGTATTTTCAAATTTTAGCTTTAACTTGTAAACTGCGCCGGTTATTCATAGAAATTTGAAAAATTCTCTGGTTCTGGTACTAGGGCTACTACTCGCGAAATTGAACACTCAAAACTCTGACCATCCCGCACAGAGAAAATGCCGAGTCGCGTCAACCCCCTGAGTACGTCTTACCCGGTATGGCACCAACATCCGGCTGGAGCAACTGTTGAATGAGCGTGGTGTAAACCTCGTTGGAGCCATCTTGGCTCTTAGCGTGATCTTGATTTTTCTGGTACTTCGTGTAAATGTTATTGCAATACTGAATGGCTCGGGGTACGTCGTTTAACAAATTGACGTATATCGATATGGCTTGCCGATGACGACCGAGACGTCCAAGTATAATAGCACGTTCCTCGAAAAGGCAGCCCGACGGAAATTGCGCGAGCACCGTTTCCGACGTGTAATGAAGCGATTTTTCCAAAAATTGCTGCAACTTTTGTCGCACGTGGTCGATGTTTTGCTTTTCGGCCGGTTTCGCATTCGGGTCCATAGACGTCAAACACTTCTCCTTGTACTGATGGACGAGAACATCGTGGAACAGTGGATTCGTGTCCTCCCAAACCCTCACGACGTACTCCAGATACGTGATGACCAAATCTTTGTGATATCGCAGCAAATAATCCAACACTTTTGGTCTTGGCAAATTTTCGACTTCCTGTAATTGAATTGTTAAAAAGTTCAATTATCGTGGACGGGGCTCCTAGAATGCGCTTTCGGAAATGTAACGGCTTCGATGAAAGTTTTTTTTTCCGTATCAGTTATTTACTCAATACCGTATTAGCCATATATCAGGATTATGAAGGCTCTCCATCTCTGGAGAAGCCGCATATGGCCAAAATAAAAATCACACTTTGAAATGCTTTTCAAATATTTCTTGCATCAAACGTATCGAAGCGTATCATTTCCAATAGAAAACGTGAGCTGGAACTGGAGTTTTGTAAGCATATAATGGAAAGTTAATCAGAATCGCGTTTTCTCAAACGTGCGAATGTTCTCGATCGTTTACCTGTCATAAACTGCTAACCGCAGCGCGGAATGTTCTTTTATGTAATTTGAGCGAATAAAGAAATAACTAAGGGACAAGATCGTTTGAACTACCTCACTTTAATGAACGTTGAATGTGGTTTACTCAGCGAAATTGATGCCCCTAGTGTTATCTCAAAATTAAACAACATTAAATAAAGAAAAGTTTGTGAAAGTGGTTGTCTACTTTATATTCTCAATTGAACCAAGGATGTCAGGTCAATACGTTCTACAGGGCTGACGTTGGCTTAATCCGGCTGTGCATTTTCTATAATCGATATTAACACCTTAACCTACGATTTACGGTCGAGAATCTTGGGTCAAAACGTAACCAAGCTCGCGCAGCCTTCGAGTCATTCGTACTTGTTTACTACGAAGATCGGGACAAACGTTTGTTTGGGTCTGCGAGCTACGTCAGTAATATTTACATCCGGTCGTAATATTTGTGCGAAGAAAAGGTTTCATTTCGAAACCGATGGAACCTAAGTAGAACAAATTCAATCTTGCCTGTAAATCCTCCATGAATATTCGCAAGCCCTGTTCGGGGTCTTGCTCGAGAACCCAGCCGGAAAACTTGAGTATCAAGTCGATATGATCCTTTCCCAAATGTTGAAGATACTGGATGGTTCGTTCGGTACCTTTGAGGCTGGAGTCGCTCTTCTTCGATTGTTTTTCCAAAAGTTCAAGGGCTTTTTTGTGCTGTCCTTTCGTCTGATAGAGGATTATGAGCTCGGGATATTTTTGATGCATCAACAGTGTTTTTTCAGCTTCGGCCAGATGACAATGGTTCAACCGTAAGAGGGGAGCAACGAGAGCGTCGTTCGTCTGAAAGTATATTGATTAAACACCTCCAACGGAACGCAGTTTCTGAGATCGTAATTGGAGTGATGAAAAATAGAAAGTTTGGTTAATGCCACGAATTAAAGAGGATCGCCGCGTAGCCACATTAAAGATACGCGTTTCGCCAGTTGGACGGATGTCCATGTTTTGGTTCAAAATCGATAAACTGACAGTTATGTGTGTCTGTGTGTCAAAAATCCTAAATATTTTTTGTTCTTTGAGAATTGGTACATTGCAAATACTTGGTCGCATTGCGAGATGCAACAAAAGAAGAGTTTCACTGTTTCACAATGAGTATCTTTTCTTTTTGACAAGAAGCCAACCCTTGCGGAAATCATTGAATATCTCTAATTCAAATGTTTCACTCGGCCTCATGGCCGCTCGATCGGTATCGCCCTTGAGTTGAAGCAGATATGTTCGAATTCATGGAAGATCGTACCTGAAGATAACACTTGAGAAGTGTCGTGTCGATTATTTTCAAAAGCTGCTCAGTAGCAACCGCCGTCATATTTTTCGTTTTTTCCTTGTCCTTTCCCTTTTCGTTTTTCGTTTCTTTTTCTTTGGAATCACCACCGCCCATCAAATTGTGCCGGACTTCCGTGAGATAAGCTATCAATGCAAGGAGTCCATTTTCCAGGTCTCGATCTTGGAGCTTCGGTGTTGAGGCAAGAGGTTCGTTGATCTCATTGGCGTTCGCAGGCTGAGAAACCAAATCCGGAAAGAGCCTGATCACTTCATACGGATCGGTACCCAGCGTTTGAAACTGCTTCATTGCCTCTTGAAATTTCTTATTTGCGAAGAGATAATGCGCGTAAAGTGTTTGAATTTTGCATGTTTTTTTGGCCTTTTCCTCCTCGGTTGCATCCGATAAGCTCTGCGAATAAAATTATTGAAAGTTTGAGGCGAACTACTTTTTCGGTTTATTCTGAAACTTCAGGAATCTACTGGAGGATATTGAGAAAGAATTACTTCACGCTCACCGTCAATTTCAGTGCCAGTTGAAATTGATTCTGTTCCAGTAGCGTTCTGATTTGTTGTCCGACGTCGATGGCGCTTATGCACCACACTTGGCTCATAGAAGCGACGTAAACTTTGCCTTGTTTGCTCCTGCATATCAAGCGCGCTTTGTTCAACTCCTCTAGAGTTTGAATGTGCAAACAGCCTTCGAGGGTGTAAACCTCAAGAGTGTCGTGCACGATACCCAACAGATAAGGATCGTCCCAAGCTGAACAAAAAATGATCAAATATCTTTACATCCGTGTCGTGATGAACTTTGGCGAACATTACAATTTGTATCATCAGGTCTAAAGGCTCCGATTATAAAGGTCTCGTGTCACAGGTATTCCATGTATAGTCACAGTCAATGCCGAAGACTCCAATAGCCAGTCGCATAAATCGGCTGATCAATTAAGAAAGTCAAAACCGGCGCTTTAGTATTAGGGCTGCCAACCCTGATGACGCAAACTGCAATATTTGCTAAACTTCAATAAAACGCTGATCATTAACATGGTTTTCATCCGGAAAGGATAATCTTTTGTATGTGAAAAGTACTGGACCCCTCGAAAGTAACAACAGTTAAATATTGTTTCACCGTGCAGGTGTGAAACAAAGAACATTGATTTTACCTGTAGCAATGGGTGAGTCGTTCCATTTGATAGGATTGTGCTGTATCAATTCACCTAACGTGTTCATTATGATAGACTGCGAATCCTTGCCGAGAGCGAAAGCATTCTCCGACAGCTTTGTTATACTCGGTTTCGGCGGTTTACCTGTCGGAAATAACTCTTTTGGTTTGCCATCCACGCTCAAGAGAGTGTAAGATAAACCGTGAAACCCCACTACGAGAGTTTCTCCGCACCTGTGATCGATAAATATCGTTAGGTTTGTAAAATTTAACTGCAGCAAGCAACGATTACAACAAATTGTACAATTATAAAAAAAATGTACACTAAAATTCCAAAAACTCACAGAGTGAAAATATTTTATAGAGAATCAGAAAAACTTAGAGTTTTTACCTTTTGCACTGTACAATTAAGTGATTTTAAATTATTATCCATTATGTCCCAACAATGTAAATTTATGTATTTTTCCACATCTATAAAACATACCAGGCTAATTCACGGGGCACTTCTGCCACTGACAATTCATTCCTCGACTCGTCACCCAATTCTTCAAAATGATTTTTTTTCCAGTAGTACAATTGCAATTTCCGTTTTACAGCTACGCACAAACGCACGACCGTGTTCTTCTCTCCTGTCAGGCTCTCGGCTTGTTGAATGTTCAGAGCAAAGAGTGAAGCGCCCCGAGTCTTTGGAAGTTGACAAATTTGCTGGATGTTCAGCGAGTTGAGGTCATGAACGCATACTATATCATCTAAAGGTAGAAGGCAATGTTTGTCATGATAACGGAAATATGGTTGATACTTCCTCCTCATGTTCAAACGTATCGTCCAACAGATTTCCGTGAAAAATGTAGCACTACACATTTTTTGTAAACAAACTGTATCTATGATTCGCTACATTTCAAGAAGCGTGCCAAAGTACTAAAACAATAGGAACAGCAGGATTCATTCCTACTTCTGAATGAACTTCCCATAATATATCGATTTTACCTGTCAAAAGGATGAGTAAATTGTAATCGGGAACAATATCAATTTGAACGATTCTCTTTTTGCTAAAACTTTTGCTGTATCTCAACAATTCGAGTTTGTGATGTTCGTTGGCTTTTGAAGGCACGTTGTACATCAATAGCCGCCCTTCTCTCGTTCCAATGATCAAATTGTCATCTGCAAACCCCCGAATTAGACAAAGGCAAATGAATTTGGGAATCAAATACTGTTTGTAAAGAAAAAAAATAAACGAACGAGGTTCAGAACGCTTTACCGTAGGCCGACATAGACTCAATTTGAACGGTCAGATTGAGTATTGGTGTTGCATCGTAAGCCTCGTGCATTTTCGTATGTTTGTTTAATAAAGAAAAATTTAAGAATTACATTAGTTCGTAAAGATCGATTGTCAGAGACATTTATTGACACCTTAGCATGCACTACGCAACGAAGTCAGACGTACATAAAAACAGTGCAGCCAGATCGTGCGTAAAATCAACCCGCACTCTAGGGTCTTACGCGCCCATCACGAAATGATAGGCGCGCCTGTCCGTGAGCGAGCTATGCGGACAGGCCTTCGGAGAGCACCGAGCGGGACCGAAGTTTTCCGACCACGCCTTCGGCAGCTACACCAATACATGGACGCTGAGCACGTGCATGTGCGGCCAAGTCAAAACGAAGCTTCGCGGGAAAAAGTAAACTGAACCCCACTCGTGCGTGACGACGCCCGACCATTTTTCTGAAATCTTAAAAATCACGAAATTTCTCGCAGCGAAAAACTCTAAAATTGTCACTACTGACGTAACGAGGGACCGCAGGAAAGTTTCCAGTGTGTTCGTCATTCCCTTAAGCCTACGCCGTCAGCGCCGCTACTTGAGGACTACGCATGGGGGCAGCCCCCAACAAAATCGCCACATATAATCCTTAGGAACTGTCCTTCTATGCACATTTGAATTTATTGACAAGGGTTGCAATCATTGCTTACAAATAGGTCTTGGAACGAAGTTAGTGAGGTGCTACGTTCGACGACGGCACGAAGCTGTTACTCGTAGCCACAAGAACGGCACTGGAAACTTGTCATAGCGTTTGTAGCTCAATTCACGTGATGTCCAACTTTCGGATTTGAAATTTTTTATGATATCGACGAATCGTTTATGCATGTTTTGTCGAAATCAAGGTTTAAATGACTGGTCATAATTTTCTATTGCTTCTTTTGTGCGAAATTCTAATTAGTAGATCAATGAAGTTAGACGTGCATAGAACAGTTCTAAGTGAAGTTGTGTCACACGATTTCCTTGGCTTACGCTATAAGTTGATCGAAGCGACGCGAGTGACGGTCAACGACACTAACGGGCCGACAGTAAGGTGATCACCCCACCACCAAAATTGGATAGAGTTAGAGACCAAAGCGATACCCAAACTGTACGTTGTTACTGGATAAACCTTTGCAAACGACTTCACGGAGTCGCCGGTTGAAATCGTGCTTACTTCATGGCGTTAAAAGTTCGATCAGCCGTACCGTGTGTGAGTTCTTGATATGACGTACTTCGGTGTCCAGTCGCAAGATATTGGACTATAGATATACATATATATATCGAAAAGTACATGTACATATAAAAATTTTGTCGCGAAGAATGAGCGCGATGTCTCGTCGACATTAGGTTCGTAAGAACAATAAATTTCTGTGGACGCATTAATTTTCAACATTCGGTCGAGACCTGGCGGCTCGAAGTGACGTTTGCAAAGGACAGAACCGATAAGGCAACAAGACCACTGCGAAATGTCGGAATTCGACGAAAATCCCTTTGGCGAGCCAACTGTCAACGATCCGTTCGCGGTAAGCTGTTTTTTAATCTCTCCGTATTGTACATACGAAAATTATTCACCGTTTTCGCAGCCCATATTTTCGATTAACATACGGACTTTAAATTCGTTTCCTTTCCGACCAACATCGCACTTATATTTCCGAAAGTATTTTGCACGAGAAGATTACTCGTGTTCTTTCCCTATCTCGTCCACTCCTTTCCCCCGCTCTCTTTGCTCCCTTCGTGATTCACCGTATTTCGTATCACTGCGACATTGCAATGTACCACGGATGGCGGAATCGATAACGATCTCGATTGATAAAGCTTCTCTTCAGGCAGAGTCAAATTTTTACAAAACAACCAAATTTTTCGTCCTTTGACGAAAGGTAATTTTCGGCAAGAATCGCGATGTTTTCATCACAATGCATTGCAGGATACCCCAATGATACTGAAGGAACCAACAGACAGAAGTTTAAATATTTCGACGAAGACATGGAAGAAAATATACACATGCTGCAGATATCAACTGTGATACTTTATTATTAATAAATGGTCCGGTCACATTCATTATTAGAGATCACATCTCATTCTCTAGATACATTTATTTCATCCGATGTTTTATTTAGTTCATCCTCACGCTATGTGCCATTAGCGCTTCTATCAGTCCCCATCTGTCCACTTTCATCTCTTCCCATCTCCAATCCCTGACCCCTTGTGTCTTCCCTGTGTCTATACTTTATCAGAACCTACACCCAGTTCATATAGCTGGTTTGTACTACAATATACACTGTAGAAAACCTGTATTGCTATAGACAGCCTGGTATACTTCTGATTCCTTAGTACATAGGCTACTTGTTAAAGTATGTACACCAACGTCTTCGATTAATCAACTTTCCTCACACTAGTCGATGCACCAACGAGACCATAGCTAAGCGTACCAAGTAACAAACTTTGCAAGCTTGCGAGTACTAAACTTTGGTAAAGCTGTTTCTCTGCAGTAACCGCCAGAGCTACTGTCTATATTGATGGACACTGAGACGGGTCAGCGTTCATCGAAATTTTGTCGTCATTCTGTGTCTCCGTGCAGGATCCTGCAGTGAGAAGAGCTACGGCCGCCACAGCACCAGCGAACAGAGGCATCGAAGATTACAATCCATTCGCCGAGCCCAGCTCGCAAGGCGCCACGCAAGTGCGAGGTGCTGCCAATCCACCGATTTACGGAGGTTTGGGAGCTACCCCTCTGCCGGCAACCCTCCAACCAACGACTCAAGAAATTCCACCGCCTGCTTACGCTCGGAGCCCGCAGCAAACAGTTCCAACTCCCAATTTGGGAAGCACACTCTCGCCCGGCTCAGGAGTAAATTTCTTTTTTTTTTTTTCAAATTGAAAGATAAATGGTTTTGTACGGTTGATAGGAGTACGGTATATTGATATTTTTATTTGCAGCAACGTGCAGAGGAAGAATGGAAAGCTGCGAGAGAGAGCGAGCTGAGAAACACATCGTACTATCGTGAGTGGTCGTTGGACACAATTGGATTTTGATTTGTCCAGCTTTTCTATCCCTTGACAGCAAACTTCGCTGTGTTTCCAATATTTTCTTGAGCTCCAAGAATGGACAGAACTAGCGGTATTGTAGTAATAAACGGCAATTAAATTCCTCAGCAGGACCAAACAATTGGCCGCCATTGCCTGAAAAGTGTTGCTTCCAACCGTGCTTTTACCAGGACATCGACGTTGACATAAGCCCAAACTTTCAAAAAATCGTCAGACAACTTTACTACCTGTGGATGTGTGAGTTGACACGGTGGATCTCCGTAAATTTGTTCTCTGTAGCCACACTCGGTAGTTAAGATCAATTCATCAACATGGAGTTTGAATATCTGATAACTTCAGATTTTATCTGGGAATTTTGCCACTGCACTATCATATTATTTTTTCCCCTAAAGTATCACATTCAAAGAGCATCGCAAATTTTAGTTGGTTAAAAATTAATTTACAAAGTTATGATTTTCTATCTTTGGTTACGAATTTTTTTTTTTTTAACTGTCCGGGTCGAATCGATAAGGTGTGACGAATATGAAATTCTCCGGAAGTGTGACTGCGGAGGGCTGGACTTTCGTCTTTTTCAACGTTTACGTTACGATAGAGCTGCGAATTAATCGATTTTCGCCAGTTCACAGTCTCGTGTTGATATTGAACGTCGTCGGTGGATTTGCACTGATGTTGTGCTTCAAAGAGTTTTCGACCTTCGGACTTGGTATTCTGTACGTCATTCTCTTCACACCATTCTCGTTCGTCTGTTGGTTTCGTCCGGCGTACAAGGCTTTCAAGTGAGTTATCATAACAGTTGGTAACGTTTTCAAATGAGTAATAATTGGCTGGTAATTACGAAGAGTGCCCAATTATACGTAATATTCGCAATGAAACTCATTTCGTCATCGATTCCACAGGAGCGATAGTTCAATCAACTTCATGGTATTCTTCTTCGTTTTCTTCTTCCAACTTGTCGTCACTAGCATACAAGCTATTGGGATTCCTGGATCGGGAACTTGGTAACGATGATTATTATTACTTCTCCCGTCATTTGCAGAAAATAAAATAACGAATAAATGACAAATTATTTAATTTAATTTTTGTCTAGCGGTATAATCAAAGCCATCACCACGTTCGATGGTACCGGCAAGGGCACGATTGTTGGGATTCTTTTACTTATGATCGCAGTCTGCTACTGTGTTACGGCTGGCGGTGATCTTCTGCTGTTGACAAAGGTACGTTGGGGTGGCGTTCAAGTATTAATACAACTTTAAATTTCGACCCAGTCGCAGCCGACCCGCCAACGATGCGGAATTGCCGGGTGATTGGCATCTTGCAGCTTGAATTCATACTTTTATACTATCGAATTTAACTTTCTTTCCTTCCCATCAAATGGTACGACCATTGATACGAATCGTCACCAGCACTGTCGTCCAAGCCTGCCAATTGTCAATAACAGTTCGAAACGTTTCAGATTCATCGCATGTATCGAACATCGAGCGCGAGCGTTTCCAAGGCTCAACAAGAATTCGCAACGACTTTCCTACGAAATGAGCACGTGCAAAACGCAGCGGGTAACGTAGCAGCGAGCGCCGTCCGAAATCAAATGGCAAACGCAACACAGCCGCGCTATTAAGAAAAAACAAATAAAAAACAAAAAATTCTGATCGCTAGACGACGATCGGTGAAAAATCAGAAGCAAAGAAGAAATGGACAACAACAAAACAAATAATAAACTAAATATACACGTGGGTTTTATCGATAACGCGATCCAATGGCGATTTCAATCGGCCAGCGAGAATTGATCAGATTAGCGAAATATCACGTGCGTGCGTAGTTTACGAAGAACGCGAAAATGCGTGGTATAGGAGGAATTTAAGGCCAAGTGTCACACCAAACGAGCAGCCATCAATGCGAGATCGCTGAATTATAGGTATCCATTGATTTTCGGAACGGTTTCTTTTTCGGAAAGAAAAGATACTCGTTGCGCTCTGTTGAACGGTAAACAACCGCTACCTCTTCTTCTATCCGAAATGTGAACCGTTTACGAGAGAACCTGGCAGTAGGATTTTTACCGACCGAACGTGTGACACATGCCCTTAATTACAACGATATATGTTTCGTGTACCGAAAGTCATCGCGTCTTCTTTCGCGGCTTATTTTCTCTCTTTCCCTCCTTCCCTGCCCTTCCCTTCGCCCTTTCACCCGCTCTATCTATCTCTCTTTTCCTCGTTGTGTATAAAATCAGTGATTAGAAAGTTTGTTGATTATTCGACGCGAATTAATGTGTATAATTAACACGAGGATGACTGAAACCGATCCGCTGGTATCGACAAAATCTATATCGATTTTTCAAGACGCTTAAGTTCTTTTTTTGCGACAGCAGTATTCGGAGAGTTCAATCGTACACCATGAAAAATATATATTACGCGGCACACAGCAGAGATCCCGGTTGTACACATCTGGGACACTGTTTCGAAGACGATTCGTCTTTGTTTCACGAGAGAAGACATTAAATTGCGAATATGGGCACTACCCCTTATTTCTATTAGCGGAAAAGCATTTCGTCATTAGTTCCCGGAATAATTTATCATTGACTGTTTTTTAATCGCGCATGCGTTCCCAGCTAAAAATTTCGTTGGAATTTCAGTATTTCGCATTTTGGAAAAAAATAAAAAAGTTCGGGATTTATGAATATTGAATGCCCAAAAGCCGTGACGAATCAAACAATGAATCATTCATAAAATATAATTGTTTTCCAAAAATCTCAGTGCGAAGCATTATCGTTGAATTTTTAAAGTTTGAAAACTTTTTGTTTTAATTAGAATCCTCGTGTAAGTTTTATTTTTTTTGAGTTTGTATTCGTGAAATTTTTACGAATACAAACTCAAATGCCTTTTTTTCGGCTTTTGGTACTTCTCTCAAAATCGGAAAACAAATCGAGAACGTTTGCGAGTAGCGTGAATACTTCGAGTGCTTGGAAGAAAGTATTTTGCCGAGTGATTATTTGTGAAAATTTTTTCTCGAATACCGAAGTCCTGAAATTCCGATGAAATTAAATAGCCAGTTCAGCGTGTATGTCTGTACCCTTGGAGAAATTTGAATTCGGGACTGCTAATTTTCGTTTTATTTATTATTGGAATAATTACGCACACAGGGTGTGCGATATTGAACAAAAATCGTAAAGGGTAAATGAAGAACGCTTCTTTTCGTCCGCAAGTTAACTGGCCGTACTCCGCGTGTGAGCCTCGTCGTTTTTGCAGAGACTCCTTTTTGCTTTATTTCCGTTACTGTGATTAACTTAGCGATTAACACGCAAGTGACCCCAGGTCTCACCTTCTCTCTTCTGTACGAAGGTTCCGGGGTAAGAGAGCGCGTTCAATCATATATATTTTCTATGATACAAATACGAATCGAGTCTGGACGAAAAGAATAATGCGATTGCGAGTGAAATAAATGGATTTCTGTTATACGAAGCGTCGGTGTCGTGAGAGACGGATTTATTTACCGATGAAAAAAATAAATATCTTTGGGAGGAATATTCTTTTCGATTGATGGACTCGTGCGTTCCACCAACGAGCGAATCGAGTTCAAAGCGATGTAATCAAATTTTGGAGACCCAGCCTTTCGAAAAGTTGAGTAGCTGAAAAAAAGAAAATGGTACAAGCTTCGTCAGTGAGTTAGTGGTAAGCTTGTTCCCTAGAAATTCAAATAGTGCGAAGTATATCCTCATACGGATGAGAATGAGGGTCGCGTACCTTCCTCGTAAAATGCAGTGGTTGGATCAACGGGAAAAGGGCAACCGATGTCGTTGCTCGATGGATGCGTGCCGATGAGCTGTGCCGCAACTACAGCGTCCATCGCATTTACCTGATCTCTGTACATCAATCGTGCATGACCTTCGGCCAAACTGTCGAGTCCAGTAGTTGAAAATAAAATTATTTTTAATTCCTTCGGAGGAAAACCTACCGAGCAGTTGTGGTTCTACAGTTTGACAAGAGCGTGTACGACGAATCTCAAAAACCTTTCTCGACTTTCCAATTTCATGGTACGATTTGAAAACAACTTATTGAGTGCTGTATTTATCTGTCGGTGTGGCTGATCCAGATACGATTGGCGGGGAAAACGTTTTGAAAAAATAACATTGTTCCAATCGCGGTCCTAATGGTTTTTTCTCCTCCAAGTCGCTTTTACGACGTGTTGTTCGAGCAGAATTTTGGCCCTCGCCACTTGGTCGTGTACGAATCAATTCTTTAATGAAAGGCATATAAATATGGCCGTACAAGCTCTTGTCAAACGGAATGAGGGAAAATTCACCGTATAAGGCTATCGAGGAGTCGAATAGTCGTTCTTTCTTCTCTTCTGTCCGGATTCGATCTGTGATACAGGAAAACTGTACTGAGGATTCTCTCCGCCTCGCTCGTGAGTACGGGTTTGAGGGAATGCACGTGGGCCAAATATTCGCGCAAACTTTCTTCTTCCCACAGCCCTTCGGATTTAAGGAGATCCATGTGCTTCTTCGCAACCCTGATACGACAACAAATGGGGCCATCTTTTTTATCGTCATATTTTTTAAACTGACGAGAATATTTAGCTATCTCCAATATTCCTTCGTATGGCCCTTCCGTCTAAATTTTCCTTCCCTTCCCGCGAGTTGTTTAAATTCAATTTGCTATTTTTTCCATTATACATTTTATTCTGCTCGCTGACGTCTTTGCACGCAGCTTTCAGTATGTGATCCGACGTCATGCGATCCCATTCCGGATTCTTGTTGTCCTTAAGTAGGAGTATTAGGTCGAAACGCGACAGAAGTGGATTGCCCAAACGCGTTTTCATCTCGACGCCCTCCACGAATTTTCCACCGACTGGATTTATCGCTGCAACTACGGTGCATCGAGAATTGAGGGTGCTCACTAGTCCGGCCTTCGCAATCGATATGGTTTGCTGTTCCATTGCCTCGTGAAGGGAAGCCCGGTCCTGGGAATTCATCGTTGTGAATTCGTCGACGCAGCATACGCCACCGTCCGCCAAAACGAGAGCACCACCCTCCAAATGCCAGCCATCCGTATCCTGAAAACGTCGTCAATGAGTATCGAAGGATTCATCGAATGATGTTGAAAATCGCTGCGAAAAAAAGTTAGACGCGTCGAATAAAAGTTGCACTTCTCGAACGTCTGAAATTGAGTGCCTTTTGAGATGATTGGGGTATGATTCTTATATATCCCAAATAAAACAAACAACCTAGCGGTGTTGTTATTTTGTGCCTCTCTCGAAGTTGAATTTTTATTAGACGTATCTACGGCTAAATTAATGTTTGTCATTAATTGGTGGACGTCGTCATCGAACTTGAAGCTTAACATCGACTATAGCAAAAATTTGATCATTCGAAGTTCACGAAAGCAGAGGAAACATACTTTCACAGCTGCTGCTGTTAATCCCGCCGCCGTAGTGCCAACTCCCGTTGTCAGAACCGACCGAACTGCCAAACGAGCAGCAGTCCGTAGCAACTGTGACTTTCCCGTTCCCGGATCTCCGATGAGAAGCAGATGCGGTTCGCCACGTACTCGAGAGCCTTTTGCGGAATTCAGAAGTAACGGAATAATCAATTACGAATAGCAAATAAAGTAGAATAAAGTGCTTCGAATCGCGTTACTCGATTTTAACGAGAAGGTTTTCGCAGTCACCTGTTTCGTTCGTTTTCGGTACTCCACCGGCTAATACAACTGCGAGGGCCAGTTTGACGAGGTACATGCCAAAAATCTGAAAATATTTTGCGTTTAAGTCGGCTATTCTTTGTCTTTGTTGTTACAATAAATCTGCGACGGGAAAAACGCAACTTGATTTTTTATAACAAAACTTCCACGCAAAAAACGAGTGTTGGTCATACTTGAGGTGAGATCGATGCGAGAATGTTATTTCTACCGACCAGCGGATTGTCCCGATACTTTTCCCAATAATTCGTGAAAATGGCCTTGATCTCGGTCGACGAGAATTTCGATTCGGATACTTTGCGTCTGACGGATATGCTGTTTGCCATCATGACTGTTGTTGCCTCCATTCTTCGACCCTCAGCCAGAGGTCCCCAACGTCGAACGATGATACCACTGTGACGATTCCCAGATAAATTAAAACATAAAAATGTGTCGTTTCATCCTAATTAAATTGTTGTGCTCGCTGATAACATTTTTGGAAATAGTTCGAAACTTTAAGGCCTTCTAATAATGACAAAGTTGTAAATGTGATCAGAAGTGAAAATTCGAACGGATTTTTTTAAAACAAAAGCGAACGAACCTAATGTCTACTTGATCACCCGGCCGGCATTTGTCTACCAGATCGTCCATTAGAATAACTTGCAATCCCAACGTGTAAGAGTTGCTCGTGTCCGTTGCGCATTTTTCCTGCGAGCAAATGAAAGTTCTGTTATTAACAATTATTAGTCTAATGGAACAATAAAAGAGGCCAGAGAGGGATTCAACATGCCTGAATTTTTATCTCCTGATAATCGGCGCAATCTTCCTGCTGCAGTGATGACATCACCGATATAGTTCTTGCGTTACAAGCACCGCATTCCTTTATCTCCCGAAATACTTGTCTCTCCCATTCCAACTGGGCATTGGAAACAAAAAATATGTGAGAAATTATACATGGGAGAGAATACAATTAAGCAAAGTGAACGAAACTGGATTTTTAATCGTCACTCTTTCAATCGCGTGTTCCAAGGAACAAAGAGAATTTTGTCTAAACTTTCCCTTAATAAAATTAATCCAAAGGATGTTGAAATTTTCTTTGGACTTCCAATAACAGATTATAAGTTTCGAAGGGACAGAGTTTTTGCTATTATTATACGCAATTTTTATACTCAGAATTCATTACATCGTAATTGATGATAATTGATAGCGATTTAATGGAAGTGACAATTTAGCGTGTGCAATATCGATAGATCGGCAGAAAATTTATTGACTGGTGCAAAGTTGGTAGATCGCCGAAGTAAACGCCTCTCCGAAGCAAAAACCAAGCGTACAAACTTTGACGACCGTGACGTGCTTGCACTTTCGACACTCGTAACGTTTGGCGAGCTTCATGACTGTAGGCTGTGAAATTCTGACTGTTATACCACTGGTAGAGACAAGCTCACCGATGAGGCCCTGGTTCACACCGAGGGGAACTCCAGTGATTCTGGTTCGAACCTGATGTGAAAAAGTATTGCATTGTAGTGTTAATATTACGAGGAAGATGTTTTGGATGAATCAACAAGAGTTTATTACTCTTTGCTTGACGGTTTGCTCTTCCGTCGCTATTAATTGTTGAGCTTCGATCACAGACTTGTCGCATAGTGGCAGGTATTCTCGAGGACGATGACGTATTTTATTGGCACTCTCGACGTCTGCCTCAAATAAATCTAGAAAACTACAATCCAGTGTTAGAGGAACGTATAATTTTAATATGCATTTTGCTTGACAAAAGTATACGTAGGAAGCTAGATTTTCACCTCTATTTCATTACAAAAAAGATTCTAATGCAAACCAGTGGTGTCGGACAGTTTGCAGATTATGCCTTGAAACCAGTTCATAGATGTAATCAGAAAAATAGAGATTTAGATATAGATGTAATTATCAATAGTAGAGGTGCCTGAAGCACTTATTAATTATAAAGCGTCATGTTGTATATAATGCAGCGTGTTTTTCTTTTCCTTTGCCATACATGCTCTTATCAAACAGACTTTGCAATAGAAATATTGATAATATTAGTGGAACATTTAAACACTTAAAAATATATTTTGTACCATTGGTAAACTTCGCATGCAAATAACTTGGGTATCTAAATTCGTAATAATTATCTAGGGGGAAAAAATCAATCGAAACGTCACAAAGCAGTTTAAAGGTTACAAGATTGAGAAAATTTGTTTCCATGGCACTCGTTGGGAAATTATGAAAAGTGCTAATATGTTTCACAGGCGATCTACCTTTATCGAGATATTTTGTCAAGAATATTTCAGATGTGGCTTACTTTACGTATATCGCGTACTGCGCATGTAACTCCGTTGCATTTAATATTGCCGTAAGTTCGCACGTGTGATGTTTCAAAAAATATTGCGTTAACATGGTTTAAACGAGTTGTTGTTGAAGAGCGTAGAGGTTAGATAAGAGTTTTCGCGGTTCGTGAACGTGGAGTAGGCCAATACACGTAATAATGAACTTGGAGAAATTCCATTATTCGTCACGCTTTTAATTTATTGCGCAAGAAGCTTAGAGAATGAAAACAAATCGATAATGTCGTCAATAGTGTTATTCGTCACGTGCACTCTACGTTTTGTGAGTAAATAGATCGTGATTCAAATATATCGTACATGCGCTTTAAAAGTACGACGAATCACATACGCGCGTGCGATTAGCTCTCCCTTATTTGGCGCGAGACTTCAAAACAATGAAAGTCCTCAATGATAAAAGGTAAAGAAGATGTGTCCGTTTCAAAAACTTTACGAAAGCGAAAAGTAAACGCTAAGTAATAAACGAGTGTTGCCGAAAATATAGTAGCCCATTTTATCGAATATATAAAAGGAAGTGAAATTGCTTTTCGTCAAAGAGCCAAATCAATTTAATTAGGAAAGTTGTCTTTGAAAGTATCAAAAAGTTTGTTTACATATCTTTTATTCCGTGCATATTAAAAAATGACAGATAGAATGTCAACTAACAATAGAGAGAACGCACCGACTGCGTCAGTGATATCGAGATTTTTCGAGATTTCGCTTTTTATTATTTGGCATTAAGCCGCCG
The DNA here is from genome assembly GCA_030523105.1 of Ophioninae sp. A BG-2022a. Classification (NCBI taxonomy): domain Eukaryota; kingdom Metazoa; phylum Arthropoda; class Insecta; order Hymenoptera; family Ichneumonidae; species Ophioninae sp. A BG-2022a. The sequence goes on along the minus strand of JAPYZI010000151.1, from coordinate 48,439 downwards.
TTGCGTCTTTTATTCACGTTAAGACTCGTAAGGTTATGTAAATATCCTTAAAACGAAATTACACTGCAGTTGACGATGTCCGATTTCTTTTGGGAAGAAAATAGATAATTGTTGACAAGTTCGATTAAATATCGCAGGGAATTGGTGACGTTTAGTTCCCGCAAAATTCTAGTGAGGCGCTCGACGCGCACTTTGCACTCGATAAGTGGCTCGATCTAGCTGCAACTAGAAACTGACCGTTAGCGTTTTGCTGTATTCAGAATAATCGTTTTTTTCTTGTTTTTCGCGTATCGATACATCGTAAGTGCTGCATGCCCCGAGTCGCGTCAGGAAGCGCTAAAACATCGCGTGTATAATGTAGTGCAGTGCGTCGAGCGAGCTTTCCTTAGTGTACGTTTAGATTTGCGACTTCGTTGATGTTTTAAATTGTGAGTGATTTCGCCATGAAGAAAAAATCGATCGTCGGGACTGAACGAGGGCTGGATGAGGTTGAGATCGGAGAATTCGTGATCATCGACGAATGCCGGCGTGCCGGTAATGGCGGCTTTCACAAGGTACCTAAAAATGTCGTGTTTTCGCGGATTGCTTGTATCCGTTCGGTGAGGACGAATTTTCATTTTTCGGCGCGTTCAACGTGACAAAAAAATAATTATTCATATGATGATTATACGTATCCTCGAACGGATCGTTCGAAGAATGTTCCGGAAAAACCCAGCTTCTTGAAGTTACATTTTTATCCGCACGTCCATAACCGTCGCATTACTATAGTGTTAAAACAAGGAATAAAAGTGCGCGTAGTAAAAAAAAACATAAAAAGAACTATGTATCGGTATTAATGCAGGGCTTTTCGACACATATAGACGTGCGTATGTATGCGTATGTGTTTCGTGTGCACTTTCGCGTGATTGTGTGTATGCAACGACAATCTATGGTCGCGGCCATAACCAGTAATACAGTTTTACGATCTCACTTTACAAGGGTCATAATCCAAGGATTATAATCGCTTTTTATAAAGGCTCCACCGTGGCGAAACACGATCTGGCGAAACGTTGATGAACAACTTGTAGCTAAGTACTTTGCTCCTAGATCTGATCGATTATTCCATAATCCCAATTATATGCATGAATAACCTAGAAAATCACATACAAGACGAGGCAACAGCCATTACGAGAAATATTTTCTAACCTATCTCGTCGTAGGAGGAAAGCATTGTCGCAGTAGTTCACGAAAGGAATAATCGAATGGTGGCTATGAGGTTTATAAAGGTGGAGGATCCTTTTGAAAAACGGTTTTTATTAAACTTTTCGAGATTTTCATCAATATACGAAAAACGAAACCGTGCAATATAACGATGATCGATCAAAATGCCGTACGATTTTACGAAAAAGAAACTTGAATATTTTTAGTGAAGCATTGATTTTAAAAATGTGTAAACACGCACCGCAATTTTTTTTTCTTTTGCTTTGATAGTGTTGACTCGTTAATTAGACAATTCTATATTGAAAAACAAAAGATCGATATTTCAATGACATCGTCCTTAGCAAAATGAAAGATGTTTCGATAGCTTCGTCCTTGACAGAATCAAGGTGAATTTGGGTCTTTTCGGTTTGGTTTTAAAATACATTTTCGATTTGAGATTCGTCAGGATTCGAGTCGCAGGAGTAAAAGGATCGAGTTGACGGAAAAAGAAAACGGAGTTATCGCATACTTGAGGTGGAAATTCGTTAAAAGAAGGGAAGAGAATGATAGGAATAGAGAGAATCAGGATAGTCGGAGCAGGAGGTCCGATACGATATATAACGATCCTGCTATCGGTCGTAATAGGAAGACTCGCAGTTGTCACCGCAGTCTCGGTTACTTTTCGCAAAACCGCATTGGCAGACCAACCATTAATCAATTTCCCGTTCCTTTTTTTCCGCGTCGGTTATCGCCTCTTTTCTTTTGTTTTTTTTGTTGGTCGCGTATCTCCCTCTCACTCTTTCTTTCACGACGTTTCAATTTTTTCCCGGCCCTTCAATTTCTCTTCGTCGCTGTTGCTCTCGTCGGCGATGGAAACGACGTTCTACGGTAGCCCGGTAATACTGTTTCGTGGTTTCGCGCGAATTTCCGCGGTAAAAGTTGCTCCGGCGTTACATCGGAATCCTTTTGTGTTCCCGCGCTCGCCACTTTTCATTTCTCCGGTACTGGCGACGAATAACCTTTCTCTTCTTTCCTCTGTGTTCGCCGCGCACCCCTTTTTTACTTGCTCTTGTCCTCGATTCTTCTACCTCTCGCTTCGCCACTTTCCCGCCCGATTTTTCCCACCGTTTTCGACACGATATCAAAATACGTTCGACAAAGCGTGCTTGTGTGTGCTTGCGCTTGAATATCGACCGAAACGTATCATACGAGATGCCAGAAATCACTATAAACATTGTTCCAAGAATTACTTGGTTTTTTAAAATCAGCAAACACATGTATGGTGGTCTATTTATTAAAAGAGATCATTCGAAAAGTCATTTGTTTCGAACAAGCCATATCTCGAGTCTAAGTTGAGTATTAGCTGATTTATAATAGTTTTATGATTTTTATAATTATTTGGACTTCCAATCGAAAATTTTACTCGAGGAAATAAAATTCCGAATATTCAATTCATACTTTTCTGAAATTTGACTGAAATGAATAATAATACTTAAAAAAAATGCATGCCCGGAGTTCACGCGATCGCAGAATTAAAAAATCTACCGTTAGAAATTTTATTTTTTTTTTCACATTCCGCTAAATTTTGGATTTGTATTTTTAAAAATAATTATCCGTAATTCGTCAAATTTCAGAAAGGTATCGATTGAATATTCGGTATGTTTATTTTTCAAAAAATTATTTGTACTCGAAGAGATTTCAGCGAAGAGATTTCAAATTTCTTGAAAGTCGTAAAACCATAACAATTCAACAAATATTCAATATTGATTAATGGTAAAAGAGGCACAATTACATACGAACGACCTCTAGAATGATTCCTTTTCAAGGTCCAATTTAGGGGTCAATCCCGTACATCGTCTTACCGTTTAATTTTCTCCACGCGAGGACTTTAACCAAGCTACTGGAATACTTAATCCACGCACTCATTGATAATCCCACCTAGCTACGACTTTTCTATTTATTATGAAACGAACCATGTACAACTGATGTAAAAAAAAATGTCCCTTGAGAGTTCGTTTCTCTGACCGGATTTGCATTTGCATTATTAGTGGAAGGGCGAAATATTTTACGAAGATTTAATGATAAAAGATGTGCTCGGTGACGGATACAGCGAGAGGGTGGCAGTTATAATCGCGCAGAGGAGATCCGAACGGCCTGATGTTCCACGGCTCGCGATATACTCGGCAGGGGCTGCTGGGCCGCATTTCGAGAGCAACTTGCCCCGCTCTCCGCGGAGATTAAGTACGCCGGCTGGTCCCGGAGAAACTAATGCGGAATAAAGTACCTACTTCCGGTCGGTTATTACCGTCCAACATTTATTTTTGTATTAAATCCCCCAGGAAGAACTATGGAAGATGAAAAAAACAGCGGCGAAGAAAAATCTCCAACGAAACGTCGAGAAAAGGAGAAGAAAGACGGCGCACGCAGGTTTACAATATTCCCGGCAACTGTGATGTTGGAAACGCGTTCCGGCAAAAACTAGAAGTTGAGAAATATACGTCGCCGATTAACGGACAGATCGCGAAATTCCGGCTCGTTCTCTTCTTCCATTTTCTTAAAATCTCCATGCAACGTTAACCGCAGTGTTAAACGATCCGATTTTCAATATCAGAGTTGAATTTGATCAGCCCGACCCGATTCTGTTCCGGTGTGGCGTTGTTACGCTTGTTACAGATCCTGATTAGCAAGATTGGTTCAACGTTGATCAATAATAAGGGGAAAAAACGATACTTATTTTCTTGAAACTTCGAAAGTACAAGATTTTGAAAGGATTTTCCGTAAAGTTTACACGGGATGGTAATTGAATGAGAAACAAGCGATTTCAAGTAATGCGGATTCAAGCGATATAAAAGTAACGCAACTTGGAAAACAATGTTATCAAAACAAACGGGCCGCCATTGTCGGGTTCCGTTAAATATGGAAATACTCACAAGATTTAATTGAAGGGAGAATTTCATCCGGCGATGCGTATTGTTTCATGGTATTTGGAAGTAAAATGAGATACTTGTAGCGAAAGGGAGACAGAATTGATTGAGAAGATGAAGACTCGTGACCCGTTTCCATACATGTATTCGGGCTTCATTTCCGTTCGTGAGATTCCATTTTCGGTCTCCGCAAGCCGGTCCATCTCCGTACAAGCCACGTATGTACGGCTATCCGTGTTAGCTCGAGTTGGGTCTGTATCAACGAATAATTAGTCGCAATTACCGCAATTCCATCGCGTTATGTTCCACCCGACGAGCCGAGCCCCCGAGTCCCTTCGTTCAGAGTTCCGGCGATTCTCCGGAATGTCTCATTCTCCGTCTCGTTGCTCGCATTCTCCGTACTCGGAGACCCTGACAGCATTGTACTTGGTGCAACAGGACTGGGGCTTCCAAGGTACGAGGGATGACAATCTCGGTTCTCCGAGAGATGGTTTCCGAATATTCCATCGTCGATAGTCATCCTCTAGAAATCCCAATCGCAACGCTAATGCGTCCACTCGTGTGTGCGCGACTGCCGTCTCTCGCTGTTCTCATTCCAGCGTCAATGAATTCCAATTATTTTTGTATTTCAAACCGCGGGGTGGGATAGGAAACCCGAACTTCGCTTTACTTGAAATATCCAATTTTCCGCAACTACAATTTTCGCTAATGTCAAGCTACCAAAAGCTGACCTACATTTTGGTTGGTACGAAATCTCATCTTTCCAACGCCGACTAGTGTAACCCGATCGGACTTATGCAACGCGAGATACGGATAACGAAAGCTCTCTGTTGAAAGAGACATGGATTTCTTTTTACTACACCCAATATGAATCATTAATCACAAATCAGGTCTAATAGCATCGATCGTACTAATCTGCAACACGAGCGGACATAATTCGGGAGAGTTGTGGCTGAGAAAATGTTTGATTATTTTTATACTCTAAAACTGTTCCTTCTCAGAACGATCGTTTGGTCACGTTTTTGAGCGCGTGTTCGTTACGTCCATGATTCAACGGCAAACGCGATCGTCCTCCCACTCCGGTCATTTTAAAACTTTCACGTGAGAAACCGAGTCGAATCTAACCTCGAAAGAATTACGGCTCGTCATTTTCCTTCGACGATACGAACCAGTGTCGCGTCATTCTACGTTGCGGTCTTACTCCACCCTATTGACCTTTAATATTTTCACTGGCTATCAACAATACACGGTTTCGTCATTAATTGCAATTTTCTCTTGGTTTCCTCGTTGTTTTTTTTTTTTTTCAAAGGCGTGACAAATTTGCTGGCGGTGGTGGGAAAACTGGATATTCTTCCTGAGAGCTCGTTCTCCCGTTTAATAATCCCCGTGTGAATAATTTCTTCTCACGTCGTATAGCTTTGCCTCCCGAACTTTTGTAAAGCCCGTTAACTGCACGGTGGGAAAAAGGAGACGGTAGTGCAGTACGACTTACTTCAAGCACGTATAGATATGTATACGTGACCCTAAGTTATCGTATATACAGTAGTTTTACGCCCTCCTCACGCTTTTTTCCTTCCTTTTTTATCGGCTTTACGCGCAACCTCGTTCCCTCATCTTCGCTACTGTGAATGCTCGTCGTATCGTGAACGAAACCGTGAGGTTCAAAATTTTTATAGCCCAGAGTCCATCTCTAATGTTCTCGGCGTTTAACGAAGTTTCATTGACCGTTTTCTTAGCGCAGATTTCATCGTAAAGTTCTCAGAATTCACGAGACTTCAATGAAAAAAAGGAAAGACAATATTCGATTCATTTAATTCTTTTTCGCTTAGAGTTTTTATTTTGATGTTTGGTTTTTCTTGGATTTTGAGTATTGAGAAGTAACATTTCAAAACGTCCATGAAATTGTTTGAAATATCGTGCTTTTCAGCCCCGTTTCTGAAATTTCGAAATTATCACTTGAACGTTAATTCGACTTGAAATAAGAGGACTCTCCGAACGTTCCATTTCACAGACCAAGGCAACTTCCATCACCATAAATCCAATTAAAAAAAAAAAGATAATCCTCCAAATTTCAAACTGACGACCTGGTTGATCGATTCGATTTATTCTTCGATTTGTTCATCCCCGAATCAGAAATTTATCACCGCTGTAATGCGCAGCTACGAACGCGTTGGATCTTGCGGAGAAACTCTGGATCTCGCGATTTATAGACGTTTCAAAAATTCAATTGGTCGCCAGGAACGACCAGAAGGACCAGCGCGGAAGAGAGACCCTCGAGGGGGAGAATGGGCGGCCGTAGAAAATGATAGAGAAGTCGAGAAGCGGAAAGAGAGATATCCGGGTGATCGAAACGGGCTAGGGTTTTATCATGGCTGCGAATCCCTTCTCTTTCCTGTTTCTTTTTTTAATATTATTTTCTTTCTCTCCGGGCACTTTACGTAGTTTTAGCTGCGACTGTAATTTTACTCTTTGTCGATCGGATAAAGCCGAAAAAAAAAAAAACAATTTTTCAACTGTACTTCGCGTTACAAATTTTTAGGAATATTACTGTTCGTTGAAAAGTAATTTCAACCCCTGTAAAAACCTGTTTTGTTTATTACAGAATAAAAAAAAAAATAATTGCCCTCTGTAACAAATTATCAAAGTGGGTACGTCCCGAAAATCTAAAAAATAATAAATCTCTAGTCGAGATATTCGATAATTTGACCACCTGCAGTGATTTATTCTTACAAGAAATAGTATTAATTGGCCGGTTGATCCAACGTACCAAGGAGAAACGGAGCGATCGGTGATCGATAATAACCACGATCTCGCTTGAGAATCGCTCAATATCTCTTAGCCATCCCGCTAGTGTCGGTCGTGATAAAATGACTGCGGATCGCGGTTGGAATGAACCAGTCTCATAAGGGTTAGTCCGATAACGTGGGAGAGAGAGGGACAGAGAGAGAGAGTGTTTCCCAGCGAGAGATCAAGTACGGGAGAGCTTCGAGTGCTCGTAGAGAGTTAAAACGCGCGGGGGATGTGGCCCAACCGCAGGATTTCCGTTACTAAGATGATACTTATATATAAGGGAAGAAAGGGCGTGGTGGATGCTCCATCGTGTCCAGCAAGAATTCCACGCAACTTTCTCTCCCTCTCTTTCTTCCTCTCGTTCTTTCCTCTACCTATCTATACCCTCTTAATCTTCCATCCCTTTAGTTGCTCTCGACAACCAGTGGCCTTTCTAATAATACGTCATTTTCTATACACTTCGTACACTCGCCGTTAATCACCCGACGAGATATAATTTAATACCTCGACGTTCTCCTCATATTCTCGTATCATACTTGTCGTACACAAGTCCTCGAGCGGTCTTCTCGTACCAGATCTATAAAAGTGATTCACGCTCGCGCACAGATACGCGCACACGCGTTTCGTTCGATCAAAATCGTTTGGGTTTTACGAAATTGAAGTTCGCAACGTTGCGGCGTAACGAAAAATTCATTATTTTTAAATTTGTTTATATTTATATATATATATATATTTTTTTTACTGAAAACGTTAGTAAAATATCTCAATAATTATACCAATCTTTATTGCGATAACCCAGAATTCAAATCCGAACAAAATATTTCGTCGTATAATGGATCTTAGAAAATGAAAAAAATGAGACAAGAAATTTCGACGATGCAAACTTCAAGCGCATTGAGTTTTAGTATATGTTGTACGTTCATACGTGAGGCAAAAATTACTACTGAACAAATTTTTCAAAATTTCCATAATCATGGAAATATGTTCGAAATTCATTGGACCGAAAAGATGGGATTGCGGAGACGAGACAATTTTTGAATTTGTATTATCGTCGAAACCGTCATAAAAAAGACGCAAGTGTTCTTTTGACGGAATGGTTTTTCTTTTATTTCTCATTTTCGTAGAAAATAATATTTTGCAGATTCGGGGATCGTTGTAGTGAAGAAGGAAAATGATTTGGATTTGGTGGGTCAAGTTTGTTAGAAGAAATTTCAAACATTGAAAAAAAAAACTTTTCTTTTTGTTCCTATGAAATGTTGTTTTCGATTAGCGTAATCGAAATTTCGTACGCGAATGTAAGTTAATCGTGTTCCAATTTTTTTTTCATATCCCTTTTTCACCATTACTCAAAATAATATTTCGCAGATTTATTGGACGGATTTTTACGAAATTCGTTAAAAATGTTGGTTTTGGTTGGTCATGTTTGCTAGAAGAAATTTTAGGAATTGAAAAAATGTATCATGTCCGCTACATTCCAACGTCGTTCGAAATTGTCGTTATCGAAATCCACGATAGTTTTTTTTTTTCTTCACAAAGGTTTGTTAAATTTTCTCATCCGCGGGCAAGTGTCCGTTTTTGTGAAAGAAACGTTGCAACGGGAGAGCCATCGTACGAACGTGACGAATAATTCTGATCCCGTGGAATGATTTCTACGACGGGAAGGGTGTTCCATCGGGCCTCATTGTGAGCACTGTGAACGCCGGTTGATCCTCCGCATACACAATGTACGCGAAGGCGTAAATTCAAATTTCGACCTTATTTCCGCAGGCTTTTCCTACCAGCCACTATTTCGAGGTTCCTGCTAAAAAAAAAAAAAAAGAAAGAAAAATACGAAGAAACAAATGTTTTTTTTTTGTTCAGAAAATTTGAGATTTTTCTCGTGCAGAAAAAAAAATAACGTGCTTTCGAAAAGCTTTTAAAGGACCGCCGTTTAAAGCTTTGGTAATCTTTAAGGAATTATGAGTGTTTATATAAATTGAATTTTTTGAAAATCCCGAAGAATTTCTGAATAAAGTAATTGAACAATTGATGAGAAAATCAGTTTACGTTTCAACAAATTAATCGATTATTAATTAAGGATTCGGATAATTGATCGAATATCAATTGAGGAATCGATTAATTAATTGAAAATTATTTGAGAAATCGATAAATTCATAGAATATTAATTAAGCCATAGATTAATTAATCGATAATGAATGAAACAAACATTAATATATTGATTCCTTAATTTCGTTGAATTTATTAAACCGCTATATTCCGTGTTAAAAATATTTTTAAACATTAGAATCACCAGCTTGTAAAATTACGTTATAATATGGTAGAAAATCCCGTGCTTTTTTCTCGGCACAACGCGAGCTTCCAAAGCAGGCTTGGGCTTTTAAAAAAAGTGTTCGGCTTTCAACTGTACATTGAAAATAATCCGTCATGGAAAAATATATAAAGTTTCCTCGAAACGGAAGAGCAACGCGCGGAAACGTGTAATGGGGACTTGGGTATTTTTTTTCTCTTTGTACTATCAAGAGCTGTTTTACTTTCGTCCACATGGCGGAGTTACCGGGATAATGGTGGGGCTGAAAACTCGCACTGGCGTATTATATTTTCGATATTACAGGCGAGAGGCATTTTCACGCGGCTGGAGCTTAACAGAACCCGATCCTCCGAGGCATAAACGATAGAACGTAATACAATATGCGAGGGAATTTATTCACGTAATATTATAATATCATACGTGCGAGAAAAAACAAATAGTATCGATATTAATACTTTCGATGGAACGGATACGAGTATGAGAATGATGGATAATCGTAAATTATGGCGATAATCGACGGACCAGTGAAAGTACATTTTTATTGTTTTTTTTTTTATACAATCCGGTTCAGTTTATTTCGGACGATAAACAAACAGGATTTATTATTTTTATACCGAATGAATAATGTTTACTTAATTAAATTAATTAAAATAATACTCGGTAGTGAAAATTGTTCGGGAATAAATATTTATAAATATGTATTTTATTCATTAGTCAAATGTTTATAAAAATATTTATAAACGTTTCATAAATAGTTTATGATTATCATAAAAAATTGTTTATCAAACTTCTGCACATTATTTACGCGCTTTTGCCAAAAATCCGATTTACTTACTCATAAAGTAAATGCTTTTTTTAAATAAATAAATAAATTATCGGATAAATAGGATTTTTAATACAAATTTGCTTCATAAAAATTCAAAATAATTTTACTCGATCAGTCATCAGAGGACAACGATCGAGAAACGAAAAATTCTTGGAGTTTTACTTGAAAATGTTTCAAAATATTTACTAAAATTATTAAAAATTGATAAAAATCTTGAAAATAATTTGATGCCATTTCTTTAAAACTAGATTTTATTTGTTTATCACTCGGTTCGGTTTACGTCCGATTGATAGGTAAAAATTCATTGTTAGATGAAAAGAGAAGAGAAAGGGAAACTTTGAGAAGCTGCAGGAGACAAACAAGCCGGAATATTGGATGGTAGCTGAGCACACGAAGCGTCAGCTCGCCTGATGCTGGGGCAGAAACACGAGCAAGAGTTGCACCCCATAAATTATATCGACAGAGAAGAGGGCGTGCCACGTTCCTGGGTCGGGCACGTGACTACGAAGACTTCGACGACTGCGACGACTACGTTGAGTATCTCTGTCTATACTTTCCGTCTTCCGTTCTCCTGGTCGTCTGGAATTCGAAATTTCGAATTACCACAGCAATGTTCGGAAGGGGCTCGCTCGTGAGGGAGTTCCTGCACGAGATCTACTTGACAATCGATCGAAAAACTTTTCACGCCGTCTCTCCAAATTTTATCACGAAAAAGAGCTATAATAATAACTCGAGTTTGTAAAATTCAACTTTTTGAAAATACTGCGCTTCGATAGCAAAAATAAATCAATGATAGTAACATTTTTGTCGTAATAAGTTGATGTTTGGGTGACATTAGGGTTTCTCAGGTTACTTCCTGTTACTTGATCAAATATTTTCTTCATAAAAAAGTATTTTAAAATAAATTAGAAACCGTTGTTCAATTTCAGACGGTTAGAATGTAAAAAAATTCTTTTTTTTTTTTTCGGTAAGATAATTCGAGCGTATAAATAAACCCGAATGAGCTACATTTCAAAGCTCTTCATTTCTCCTTCCCTTCGTGTATCACTTTGTCTCTGTGTACCCCACACTCAATAGCGGTAAAGAGACTTCGTGATCATTGGATAATGATGGGATGTCCTATTCGCTTCCATTCGTTTACAATCCCATCTGTCCCCCGATACTTATGCTCGTTGTGTGAAACGGGAGAGAGAGAGAGAGAGAGAGAGAGGGAGGGATCAAAACCACGCGATCGTCATGACATATACATTTATCCGTATAACGGAGTCTCAGCGTTCTCGCGTTTGACATACGGAGCTACGCAGTTTCCGTATGCATAGACGGATTGGATTTTTCGTTCGTGTACATTCGTCTGATCTTTCAATTTTGCAATCGAAATTGCAATCAATTTTTGCAATAGAATTTGCAAATCAAAGGAATATTGTCGTTCACATGGCTAAATGCTCTATCGAAAACGTCGTAAATTAATTTTTAATTACAATTTTTGAGAAATTTCGAGGTTCTCCAAAAATACGTAAAAATCCGATCCTAATGAAGATTTCCTAATGATACAATTATAATTATGAAAGTCCGTAGCGTAAGAAGAGACCAGTTGCGAATTAATTGTATTTGATTTCAATCTTCACGCGACGCTGACACTACGGGGACCAGCCAATCCTCCAAAATTGGCAGATTCCCTATACGTCGTTTTCTCCGAATCGCGATCGTTGTCATCGCAACGTCGACCACTTCGGGGCTTCTTGCAAGAGCGAGCTTCGATCGAACAGTCGACCGGACGGAACGGAAGAAGGAAATTGAAAAGCCGTACGATTTGGGGATTAACGGAAATTCGCAGCTAGAGACACCTCGGGATGGTCATTGGCGTAGCTAATGGTTGTTTCTTTTGGGGACAGCATGAAAGGGCCTGGCCTTACGAAAAATAGTTTTGTTCGAAACGATTTTGAAAGAAAATTGTTATGTCAGTCGATAACCAAGTAATTCGAAGTTCTGATAGAAAAATTAAAAATGCCCAAATTATCTGATCGTATTAAATATTTAATTAATGATTTCTTTTTTGAAACTGAAATGAGCTGGTTTTATAGCCAATAGGCGGTGTAGCAATGATAATAATTTTTACATGAAAAATGGGACGACTGACTTATAAAAATGGACTTATTATTTCGACTCTAAAACACGAGTTTCCAAAAACGCTGAAACACGTCATTCGTCATTATTAGCCGAAACGCTAGCTACGAAGTTTCGTAGTTTTGGAAAACGACGAACTTCGATACAAACGTGTATTTTATGTTTTAATACCTTGAGTGAAGAATTTCTCTGGAAGAATATCGTTTACGTACATGAAAAACATTACGGGTGAATAAAACCCGTAAAATCATCCCTTTTGAGCTTAGTACTTTGACATGAACGAAGTGGGCTGACATTAAATAACACTGCAGATTTTGGTTATCCGAATATGATTCTTCGTATCAATTTTTTTTGCCGTCAGCACTCCCCCGCTCGCTTCAGGCTACGCCAATGTCAATGATGTGATCTGGACTTGGATAAAGCCTGTTGCGACAGGACGAAACTGATCCTGATAGTAAGGGTTTCACGGAGGTTACCATAGCTGCCATTCTTTTTTCATTTTTGTCCGTTAGCTGCCTTTTTCGTATTTGAAAATGGCATCAAAGGTGGTTTGAGCGAGTGGTCTCCGAGGAAGGAAGGTAAGACCACCTACCGTGGAGCGTGCCAAGACCTTCCGCTGGTTTCCTCGTCGCAGCGAAGAAGTTGGTGCAAGCCAGAAAAGAAACTCTATCCGCTGATATTGCGTTACTGTATTTCATTACCGGACGTTTCCAGCGGATAGATATCTGGTCCTTTGTATTGATTCACGAACGCACGATCATCAGCAGGTGTAAACGAGGGTTCTTTTTGTTCGTTCCTTCATTCCGGCCTCGATCCTCTCGTTCTTCCACCGATCGTCCATTGTCGTTCGCTTTTATACGAGGACAATACGAAAGCGGAGAATTTCCGGTGTACGCGAAGACACAACGTTCTTTCAACGTCCTCGTAAACTGTCGTGGACAGGTTAGAAAAGAAATTGGCTTTTACAGCGATCAATTTAGGCACGTATTTGGTTGTATTTGCCTTTTGCTATTCGATGAGGTTTGATTGAACATCAATACTTTGGAGGCTTGATGATATTTTTCCAGTTATCGAGCATTACCGATGAGTCCGAAGCTTTCGTTCCAACGTCACAATATATCATTGAAATAATTAGAAGAGAATGCTCCTACATCGAAGCTTGCGAACCCTGGCGGTGTCGTGTTCCAATACGTTTTGAAGTCTTTGCGTCGTTTGTTGGTGGCAAAATCTGGTTAACTTTCAACATTCCTTATTTCCGGCTTCGGACGGTCGGAAATACGTCATTTGCGGTGCTTCTGGACTTTGACAGGTTGCTTGTATACTAACACCAGGTACGATCACCAACTCGTTGCTACGAAGTTACCAAAACCCTCTTTCCTGCTCTTTAGCCTGGGGCATTCGATGCCGTTGACCAGGGTCTGATTGATTCGACAGGCTGCAGCATTACTCGTACGTCTGTTATTGGTCATTGCGCTGCGGTTTCTTTGACGTTGATGACACGAGCTTTGACACCGCTTTGAAAATGTTTACCCTCGGCTTTCACCCTAAAACTTCCGTTCAGGGATTCTGTCGTGTTTCATTCATTGAGTAACGACTTACCGTGGTTGTCTTCAGACTTCGCTGTCTCCTCAAAGGATGACGCTCAACCGGATTTTCGAATGATGGAGGAAGGGTCGTGCATAATCTGAGTGGTGAAAGTGTCTGTCTGTGCGCGTAAGCTAGAAAGGGACAGAAGTGGATTTCGCTTTGGGTGATGATAATCCCTCTAGTGAGTACCTTATGTACTAACGCAGAACACCAGACCGAAAGGATTATCCTAGCTTCTTGACTCGTTCCCCTCGTAATTGTCCTCCTGATGCAACGCGCTTGTACTCGGAGAACAACCGCGAGAGGGCGAGATTATGCTCGTCCTCCCGATTCGCATTAGGAGTTTCCAGCTTTCCCCCTTAGACCCCGAAATATTGGCTCGTGGAAACCATTATTAACAGTCTTGTCGATACTTAATGCATTTTCGATAGACGTTTCCCTTCGGCAGATGGTTACCACTTTGTTCACGAAGTTTCAAGGGCTTTGGATATTCATAACTATCTAAATAGCCGAGAAACTTCATTCAGGGTTGGATAAATAATTCGGGAAAAGTGACAGAAGTTGATGGGGCTGTATGGATGTTGGAATGATGGTATAGTTTATAAATAAGATTTTTCATCAACGAAATACTCTTCAATATTGCGATAACTAAAAAAAAGCGAATACTCAAATGTTTGCGATTATGGTATCGACTCGAGATAACATTTCGTTCGAAAGATAAAATTATTGATTACAGGTAAGATCACTCGTTACATCAATACTTCAATATTCTAATATGACGATTTGACATCTAATCAGAACAAAATATGTCCAAAATCGACTTATTTTTTTTCTGGGTTCGTACGGAGTCATTAACTTCGATCTTTTTTGGAAATAATGCGGATTTTTAAAAAAATCAACGACCGTTTTTAACTCTCCAATCAAATCAGCCGTTATTCCCCAACTTTTTCTTCGATCAATCAATTAATTTGTTTGTTTGTTTGTTTTCAACTAATTATAAAAATTATTATTAAAATTATATTGCCACTATTTGACGTTAGACTTGAATAATTGCAATTACTTGTCACTATCCCTAAATATATATAATTATTTTGGAATTTATCAATCACCCGATGATACTGATCTCCAAAGAGCAACTTTCTCGAGTCCAAGGTCGAGTTTTTCGTGAGATTTCCTAACTTCCTGTTTTGCGTTATATGAATGCACGTATACCTATATACATATATATACGTTTGAAAGCTGCTTTCATTGTCTTTCGGGTACGTTTCCTTGTTTTGACGTTCGAAGATTATCCAGGCTCTATTATTCATTGCTACTCGCGACGTTTCACCTTGGCTGTTATTACTTTTGGCTTCGCATTACTCTGCCTGTCCGTTTGTTTCTCTCTCTCTCTCTCTCTCTCTTTCTTTCTTTCATTCTCATATCTCTCGCATTGGACTATCTGGTAGAAATAGTTAAATCCTGTTAACCCGTGGATGAGGAATTGCAGTGGAAGAGTAGTAGCTTGTAGTCCAATAGAAAGATACACAGTGGTGCGATCGGCTGTAACCGACAAACGCAATATTGCGATTCACCGTCGTCTACGCGCGTGCATTGTATTCTTTGTGGATATCGCGTATAGAAAACGTTCCGACGCGACTCTGGAAATTTCAATAAGTTTAAAGCTGCCGCCTGACGACGTTACGTATATGGCACATGCTCGCAGTTTCCAACCCCATTGTGAGGCGCCATTTGATTATTTGCCGTGTACGCTTCAAATGGAAAAAAAAAACATATTTTTTTTTCATTGTTTCGTTTTATTGTCCAGGATCTTTATGTGTGGTAAACGCTTTGAAAAACACGTACGGTTGTTACTCGCGATTAACGTGTGATGATTTTACGCGACGATTATTTTGTTATAATAATTTCATGTTTAAATGATTTTTGTAATTACGGAGTAATGCTTATTGCGATGATATTGCTTTTTGTTCGATATTCGATATTTTATTCATCAGTTAATTAATAAATATTTATTGAAAAAGATTGTATCGAAAAAAAATGTATTTAAAATATTGACAATGGAGATATTATCTTAACGAAGTAATCTTCGACTGAAAACGTTAGAGCATGCTGGATGTTGAATTTTTTAAATAGACGATACTAAATAATATAAAATAAAATTAATCAAACGATCAATAAAACATGGCTAGTCAATGAAAAATCAATATTTGATCGGTATAAATTGTGTCATTACCAAACACATTGTTATTATTATCTTTTCGTCAAACTTTAAAAAACAAACTTTAAAAAACCGACGATTTTTTAAATAAATCTCCAACAATTTGTGTTTTATTTGTTTTCAAGTAATTATTGAAATGATTTTACAATTATTTGTCAGCACCCCCAAATATATGTAATTATTTTGCAACTATTTATCACTAATTCTAAATAATACCAACTGTTTTGCATTTATTTACAACCGATATTAAATAATTGAACTTATTTAGCGAACTCGATCAATTCTTTTTTCTTTTTTTTTTTTTTTGTTTGTTTATTCACACAGACGAATCCTCAGTCGATGTACTTTCGATCTGAAATTGATTCGTCGATTCTCGAGAGGCGGACTTATCGAAAATTCCATCGGTGGTTTGATACGGCTTGTATCCTGCTGGCGTAAATAGCTCAGCGTGTGTATCTAACAGGAATTTCTCGACTGGATATACGCGCATACTTCTGGGAGTCAGGGGGTGAGGGGGGGGGGGGAGGGACTCGTACGTCTGGGCGTGCATCGCCTATCTAAATTGCCTGCGATACACACGATTTTAGTATAATAGAAGGGCCGGAGAGTTAGCGAAGTGTTTGGCAAAGTTCTCGAGACAATGGATAATAGCGAATAGCGTGTAACGCGCGTTTAGATAAGTGTACTTCATTGGAGCGTGTACAGAGCGAGTGTACAGAGACTCTCGTTTCGTCTCTACGGCAAACAACCTCGGATGCATATTATATGCGCACGGAGAGATGGGACGCAGACGCGTCTACGCGCTTCTAGGCGCCTCGATTGTTTGCCACAATTAAGGGGTTTCGCTGCCGTCGAAATTACAAAAAAAAAAAAGAAAAAAAAAATATCGCACCCGTTCGTCAGTGCAATTCGAGTCGAAGGGAAAGCTCTAATTTGCAACGATTTAATCGTGGATTTAAGATTACGAACGGGATTCGAATGATTAAATCGTTGGACGTAGTTCAATCTCATTTTTTAAGGATTGTCGTGTTTGGTAGAGTTTTTTTTTTACGAAATTAACACAAATACGTATAAATACATTTTTCAGTGATTTTTCAATCGTTTTATTCCGTCGAACTCGAAGCTTCGACTCGAAAAGTTGTTTCGAGTCAGAGTCAAAATAATTATGACTTTTGTATGGGCAGAACAGCCTGATCCCTCAATCCCTCAAAGTTGTGGGATTTGCTTCTGTTTTTTTTTTTTTTTTTTTTGGAGTAAAAGACGAAGATTTTTCGGGTTGGGAAACGAATGATTGAATGTCTATTTGAAAAGACCGCGAATGAAACTTTGCCTAAAATTGGTCGCTTTCACCACTGGAATTTCCAGAACCCCGTCGTCGAATCGTGGTGGAAAACTACCGCGAAAAGATAGGGATGTATATAATTGGAAGATTCTCTGCTGATAAAGGGCGACTAAATTAGCGCAGACAGCTGGGGATCTTGCCAGACGAATTCTATCTCCGATTATTCCGAGGAATGTGTCGTCCCCTGTAAATTGGATTCTCGTTGTCCCTGATTATACTCTAGTAAACGTGCGGGGATCATTGCCGCATGATACATCTTCTACAATTATTCTCATTTTTTAATTTCGCCCAAATAACCGGTATAGTGACGAATAATTGTTAAATAATTTCAATTATTTATGAGTGACAAATAATTGAAAAATAATTGCAATCGTTTAAGGACAGTGAGAAAAAATTACGATTATTTAAGCGCAATGACAAATAATTGGTATTATTTAGGGATAAATTAATTGCCAAATAATTGAAATGTTTTATTCGTAAATTAAATTCGTAAAGTACCTAATTGCAATTATTTAGGGATGGTGGTAATTAATTGAAAAATAATTTCAGTTATTTATCGCTAGTGACATATAATTGAAAAATAGTTACAATTGTACGGACTGAATTCGATAAAAATATTCCTCTTTCTCGAAGTTCCCATGGTGCTCCGAGAGGTTGGAATATACGCAATAAAGCTTTTTCCATTTCGTCCCGGACACACAGGTGTTGAAAATCGTTTACAACTTTAAATGATTGGACCTGTTGTTTTTTTTTTTTTTTTTTTTTTTTTTTCGTTCTCTCCTTTCCCATTCTCACGTATGTGTATAGCGATGTGTGAGTGTCTTAGAAACCGAAGTAGAGGAAATAAGCTCGGAAGAGAATAGAACTGAAGCGGGCTGCCTTTTTGTCGCTCCGTTCCCATTATAGCTCCGTAGTGCGCTGTGTGCACGACGAGACCGGTAAATTGGAGGGAAGCTGCGCTTTTCGAGCTGCAAGATTTCTACTGATTTCTCTTTGGCGACGACCACGACGACGATGACGACATTGTCGGATTCTTCGCCCGTAGATTACTATCCTCCACGTTTCCCCCATACTCGCTTTGAGAACTCAACATTTCTTCAAATATTAATTATACAAATAATTGATTTCGTATGCCCAACGAACCTTGGAACCATTTTCAGCGTCGAACGCTGAAAATTTCCAAGGATTTCCAATTTTCCAACGATATTTTGGTATTTTCAGGGAGTAAAAATCTTGGCCTTGCATTTTTTATTCAGTGAATAGTTTGCCAATTATTTCACGGTGAGTTTTCAATTTGCAAAGGGAAACAAGTATCTCGTTTGAAAATCAGAATTCAGAGTTGACGGTTCGATAATTTAAAAGAATTTTATTTTTTTTTTTCATTTATTTGTTTAATAAATTACCGTTACGGTGATTTATTATAGTTAATTTTATATTAATTTGGGCAATACGAAATTAAATTGATTAAAAAACGAAAAAATTAATAGACAATAATGATTTCTCTTATGTTCAATGAAATTTAAATTCAGTCTTTAACAATTTCATTGAAAATGGTGAAACGAAATTGTTTATTTGAATGAAAAAATTGTATTCCACGAATGAAATGAAAGGTAAAAAAATTCGTTGCTTTTAACAATATATTTAATGATACAAATATATGATGATATAAAAGTAGAATAAGAATAGTTTTCGTAAAAAATTATCTATTTCGTTACATAATAAATAACAGCTGACTAAAAAATATTTGGAATTTATTTCAGAAGGTACGTTTGAAATAACGATGAAAATTGAAACAAACTAAAATATAATAAATTTACAAACACCCACACAATTATCATTCATTTTAAAGATAACTTTGACTTAACTTCAATTTAACTGTAATGATTAATAATTATTAATCTTATTAACGTATCTTTAACCTTCAATTAGTAGTAAATTATTAAATTATTAAAAGTAGCGAATTATTAAATAAACTTAAATTAACTTTAACTTTAGTAAGCTTTTAAAGGTTTTAAAAAATTGAGGTGCATTTTTATTTCCGTTGTTCAAGCTTGCATGGCTCACCCTGTATGTAGTCAGCGCAGTAAGTGCTCAAAGGATCCTTTAAGGACTGCTTCGCTCTTCTTACCTCCATTTCTATTCATCCCGAAGAATAAAGGCGTAACCACGATCGGGAATTTCGATAGCCATGAATATCTTATCTGCATAATGTCCTGGCTGCTCCGGTGCGACGTTTCTTTCTCCTCCGGTGCGAAGATTTTGCTCCTTTCGTTTCTACCCTTTTCGCCATCTAGTTATTTTTCTCTTCAGCCACGGAAGCTGGGATCATACCGCATATCGCAGCTTCGCGATTCTTTGTGCGGGGTATCAAACTTCGCGACGCTTCTTCCAACGAAGTACTCGAACTTGTCGCTCGAGTACGTCGAGTTTTAATTTCATCCAGCTAGAAGAGAATGGAGCTTTTTTTTCTCCAGCAATTTTTTCTTTTCGTGAGAGAAATTGTGTACTCGAGAAAACCCATGGTTATATATGCTATATTTCCATGACGATAAAAACGTTATGTAAAACAGTTGACGACGAAAAGATTTTTTCAATTATTACACGATGAATTTTGGATTTGCAAATGACAATAAATATTTTGTTTCACAATCGGGATTCGGAGTTTAACAGTTTGGTCGTTTGAAGAAACATTCTTTACTTTATTTATTTATTCTTCATTTATTTAATTTTAAACATTTCGATTTATCGTAAGAAAATGTCATTAGAACGAACTATCGCAGTCAAGAGTTCAACCTGACCCAAGATTATCCTTTGAACATTATATTATTATTTTATATATGTATTATTTTGAAACAAGCCCTGTTAAGTTACAACAGTTAAAAATTATTTCATAGAAAGTGAAATATACGAATAGTAACGTTTTCATAATTATCGAACATCCTGTAATCAAATGATCACCCTTTGGCCATTCGATCGTCATCAAATTCCTCCGAATTCTTCAACCGGACTAACCAAACGATACCGACAAACGACACTAGAATGCAAAGAATTAATAAAAATAAAATGTTTAATTCCTTAAATTCCTCATTTTTATTGCCGTTCACTCGTTTGCTGCGATCTTTGTGACGAGAATTTCCATACCGAAATACCGCCAAATTGAATGGAAGGAAAAGTGACGCCTTCATTTTCAAAGCCAAGTACCGGCAGCGAAAAAAGAAAATCGCAAAAATAAAAACAACCGATCAAAATGAAGCTGGTTTTGTTCTCTTCGAAACGGCATTTGTCAAATCCGTTGACGTTTTTTTTTCGCCGGGATATTTGACCTTCCGTCGGGATAGAAAAAAGTACGGGGTACCTAATACTTTTGGCTATGGCTGTATATGACGACGACAAATCTCTCGTATGCGCCACAGGGGCGACACGCATCAGTGTAAACTGCGGCCAACGGAGGCCTTTGAGTACATGCGAGATGATCGCACCGAATGTTACGGAGCGGAAGAGAGAGAGAGAGCGAGAGAGAGAGAGAGAGAGGGTGTGAGAAGAGGGACGCGGGATCTTGGTATAATACGCGTGGAAGAGAAAAAAGAAAGATCACCATAATTATGAGAAAAAAAAACTTGGTCCCATTTAGTGACACTGCACCGGCATATGTATCGAACATATGGGGAATTTCAAGGTAAGTTGAAACTGCACTGACCCAATTACAAGACTCAAGAATCCCACAAAAAATATCGAACAAAAAAATTGATAAGATCGTTGATGTTTTTTTTTTGATGATGAGGGAATTGGGTCGATGGGATAAGGTGTTTGAAAATTATTTATGAAGTAGACCAGTTCGAACTAGACTTGGAGTTTTGGTGAGAAATATTATTGTTCTTTTTGAAAATTGGGAGCACAATACTTTCGGTGCAGTGATCGCATTTTTTAACGATGGGATAGTTTGGGTTTTGAAAATTGTGGATCATATGGATTCGTAAATTATTGAATTTACGATTACAATTTAGAATTTATTGTAAATGTACAATTAACAATTTACAATAACAAATTATTGTAACTGGTTAATGTTCTTTTTTTTTCGTTGAACACGAAATCTGACCAACTACAATTTATCAATACAATTACAATTACAATTTACTATTACCGATTAATTTTCTTTTTATTCATTGAGAATGAAAACTGACCAATGAGCTGACCATTTACGAAACGCGTCACAGCTGCACCAGTTTCCGAAATGTGTATTAAAAATCTTATTGCGGATTAAAGTTAGCTGTAAACTTGCGCGATGAAATAAATCGAGTTTTCCAGAATTTCAAGCTTATCCAGAGCCTTAAGGAAAATATGATCGGGTGTTGAGATACGAAGGAAAAGTTTCGGGTCACGCCTTAGGCAACGGAAGAAAATGTTTACGAAACGAAGAGAATAAAAATTGAAGAAACGATTGAAATCTCGTTTCAAATTTGAGTATACTACAGCCAAAGTGGGGTATATCAAGTTTAAAACTATATCGAAGTTTCATTCGATCTATATTTGGCTGGTGGAATTGATGTTTATCGGTTTGGACAGTGGAACTGATATTTATTGAAATTAATAGAAAATTCATTTCCTTCGGTTCAGAAAATTTGCGTTCTTCGATTGGCTCTCATGAATTTCATGAATTTCGCGATAAATGGCAAAAAAAATATTCGTGTCCATTCTTTGCTTTCAGCTTATTATCAATAAACAGAAATCATTGTGGAGTATCTTTGTTAATAAATTTCATAAAATGACCATTCGTCATCATCTGGTCTTTGCCATTTCCGTCTTCAGCTACGTTTGGATTAAAACGAAAAATATCGTTGAGTCAGAGAACTGTCAATTTGAGTCTGAGTGTCCTATATACGTTACCCGTATTTTTGGGCCTCTGCACTGAAGAGACACCCAGGCCAGTATTGTCGGTCAAAACGAGAGAGAAAGAGAGAGAGGGAGCGAGAGAAAGAGGAACGGAAGTGAGAGGAAGAGAGAGAGAGAGAGAGAGAGAGTCGTAGAGAAAGAAAGAGAGAGAGAGAGAGAGAGAGACGGAAGACACGCGGTACACGGAACGATCATCGAGGTTTGAGGTTTCAGTGCGTCTTGCACGCGTAGACCGATATCACGTGCCTACGCGTTACTTTTTATCGACGAGAGATCGTTGAGTCCTCCCGGTGAAAACGTCGCGATATATTGCCATCCAGAGCAAGCTCGAAACGAAAAAAAATATTCGGAAAGTATTTTCCTCTGGGTGACAAGTGTACCGGAAGTACAAATGTGAGCCGCAGGAATACGAAATTCCAGTGTTCCGAGTGTTCCATTCTGAGTGCAAATTTCTATCCCAACAGCATTCCTCGCGGAAAGTTAATTATCGATTTGGATTATATTGGGAGAAAATGAAAAGTAAGAAATTCTGACTGAAAGCTTCTTGTGATTAAAATAATTACATTTTTACAATAATTATATTCAAATAATTCAACTTCATTACTGTAAATTGAAACGACCCAGACGAGGCATTTATTGCTTGCTAGAACCCTCTAATCTTAATTAACAATGAAGTATTGTATTCGCTCTGCAAAGAAAAATATAAAAATCAAATGAAATTTAATTAAAACGGTGAAAGTTAATAAAACTATTCGAGAATGAAAAAATGAAAAGGTATAATGGACTCGAATGAGCGTAATTAATTTATATTCGCTAATTGTATATGCACATATATAACTAAATTTTCAGTATATGTAGTTATTGCCTATAATATACAGTTATGTAATATAATTATAATAATGAATAATTATACGTTATTTACATAATTATTGCATTGAAATAATTCTTTAAAAACTTCCGTCATTAAGAAAGAAAAATAACAGCTGTGTTGATTTTTCCCTTTTTAGCACTCACTGTCCGTTCATTAGAAAAACTTTTTCCATCCCTTGCATTAATTATGCTCACTCGATGAACGAAACTCGCTGTGATATGCAGACTAACGATTTGGCGTTTTCGTTTTTCGATTTATTTGACACGGAATGACCGATAGAAGGCGATGAACGCGTCCACGTACAAGTTCACACGTACGCCAATTTATGGTCCATCGAAGCAGGAGAATGAAAGCGTTACGAGCGTGGATCTGTAATAATTTTATATCACTGCGAATTTTCACCGAAGCACCAAACACCACCGACACTAAAATCCCCAGAAAGGGTATTCCGTCGTGATGGCCAAATTCCGTATCAGGAGGCTTCGAGAATTCTTACGCCAGGAGAGAAAAACGGCGGTACGTGCGGGGAGATGCGGCAGGGGGAGGGGGGTTAAAATAAAGGTAGCTACGATTTTCCTTTTTTCATCCCCTTTCGATATCTCACTCCCTCGACGATAAAGGGACAGTGAAAATTTTGCCGAATACGCGAAATTAGGATTACGAGGGAGGCAAATAGGGATATCAACATTCGATTCGAACACGAAAAACCAATTGAGCGAATACTCGAACGACGGTTTTCGAGAGCGAAAAAAAGGGATACGTGTTGATGTGAGTGGTCCAGAAGTTTCAACGAAATCATGATGGCTCCAGCTTGGATCGAATGTTCTTTAAAGTCATATGTCCCTTTTTCCAAACGGACTAACGATCTTTTTTCTGCCAAGTAAAATCTGGATCAAGATTTTAAGTGTGGATCAAGGCAAACTTTGTTTTTTTAGTAACTTGCAATTATGAGTTTGGAACTTATCAATGCCGGTTCCAAAATATTGCGTTGCAACTTTGATGGACAGTTTAAAGAAATTCCATCGGTGTCTGTTTTCAAAATGTTATTTCTTTTATTGAAAAAAAAAACAAATTCTTTTAAAAAAATGCGGACAGAAATAAATGCTCGAGCTAGGGACTAAGATTATTCGTCGTTGCCGGATTTGGTGACGATCTTTGGTTTACTCATAATCGGAAGTTTAAAGTTCGTATCCGAAAGAATCTTTTTTTTTCATTAACGTAAAAACATACTCGCGAATATACATCGACAAAAAAAACGCATCCTTTTCCGTACGATTAATGGTGGACCGATTTGGTGAGATTCGATTGTCACCTTGCATCCGAAGTTTGAAGACGTTCCACTGAAATTCGTTTTCAAGAATAATTTCTTTTGTGATGAAAAAAAAAAACACACACACACACACGAGCACACATTTTTGAAAAGAATGAATCTAGAAATAAGTTCTCGAACTCCGGGATGATTCATTGCGGACCAATTTGGTGGCGATCTATCGTCCACTTGTCTAGGATTGGTCAACGCTCTCACACGCTTGGAGATTTGCCCAAAGATTCATGGTGCTCGCAGAAGTGAAAACAGCTCTGAGAATAGATAATAAAATACGAATTCCACTAGGATATTCCGCGCGGCGTTCGTTGTCCCAACAATAGCCAGTATTCCATAGATGAACGAGGAAACTCGGATCTTTGAACGTTCTTCCGTTTGACGACGCGCGTCACTCGCAAATTGTCACTAAACATTGTTCCTGCCGGAATTTTATTCACTTTCACGTTTACGCCCAGGCCAAACGCTCGCTCGCTCAGGTATCTCAAATACCCACGAAAACTGCTCGACAGCGAAGCGTCCTTTGAGCCGGTCGGGCGTCCCGAGAAACCGTTTGTGCAAAATGCACTAGTCCGCGAGGTGGCGCCCCGCGATGCGCGAAAACTACTCGTCAGGAAAATGGGAATGTGAGTGTTGCTGGGCTTTAACGTTTACCGCGTCTATATCGAGCGCGCAATAAAACCGGAAATTCATACGCTAGAATTATTCAGACTCGAATATAACGTCGGTTACGTTTTATTTTTTCAGCGTGAAATTTGCCTTTTGAAGAAGCGATACGTACCGCCGTGATAAAATGGAATACAGATGCCGTCGTTTTTTCTAGATAAATGTATTTTAATTGAGATTATTAATTGGGAAAAGTACAGTCAACTTTCTGGAAATGTGGAAAAACGAGATTCGTGTTACAGAATAAAAAGCGGAAGTGTTTTGATTAATAATCGAAAACCAGTGTTATCAAAAAGTAGCCATTGAAAAATTCGACGAAAGAAAGAACGAAAGCGCGGCCTCGAACTCTAAAAGTCGTAACTGATTTTTCAAAATAATCGGTATTAATTGAAACGACCTATCGTCAGTATCTATAATCTACTATATCTTCGCATATGGGCAAGACTCTTTCTCGCTGGGGTCCTCTATTAATTCAAAAATCCAAGTGAGCGAAAATATATTATTAAGAGCAAAATATTTTTCTCCCATGATCATGTATAATCATTATTTTCCATTTATTCCTTAAATGAATAATTTAAGCTCGCGACAACGAATTTTCTTCAAAATTGTTTTTTCACAATGATTTATATTCCATTTTTTCGCAGAATAATAATTTTTGTTGCTGAAACTCTTCCAAAAATGATTAATTTATAACCATAAATTTTCGTCTCGACGTAATAATGTTTTTTCACATATTCTTTCCCGCGATTAATAATTATAACACTTTTTTCCAAAATCCAAATTTATGTCGCTTCAATAATATTTTTTCCACCGATAGTAATTATGTAATAATCCTTGTTAAAAAAAATGTCCACCACCGTTGATATATATTCTCCTCGCGTCGATCGTAAGAAAAATCCTGCAAATTTTATTCGTCGCGTAAACTAGTTCGATTTTTTTTCTCCATTTACATTCGCAACCGGAAATTATTTAAGAGTACGTTTCGGAGCGATATTATATATTTGGGTCGGGTAATGCGGCCCCATAACAATTTTCACACTTATTCGGAATCGTCGATTCAATACGGAATACGTAATGTGCAGAGTTACATAGAGTTGTGTATAGGCACGTACGTTGGTATGAACTATATATTCCGGTTTGTACACACGGCATCCACTTTTGACGAAAGGCATATACAGTATCCTGCGGTGCTTTGACGCACACGAATCTCTGTCAACATCGTGTATACACGTACACCCGCTCGAAGTGTATCGTTTGGTAGTCCACGTGCTTGTTAGTCACGGGAGCAAGAGTACCGTCCATCGTGCCTCGAGTTTGTCATGTAAACGAGACTATTGCATAAAATCAACCGCTTTCCACGGTGCCTCGAACTTATATATAGAACATTATTTACGCTCGGGTGTACGAAGTTTTATTAAAAAAAAAATAAGGTGGCCTTCCAAATTTTTACGTACGTTCGATAATCAATTTTTATTTGGTACGTTGGTATCTATACGTGTACTCAACACAGGTTGACGTTATCAGCCATTTTGGACGTTTGGTTTGTTTTTTGTAGAGTTATATATTAGATCTTTATAAATTAGGCGTTTTTCGGTATACAGGAATTGTATTGAAAGGATATAAGTGTAGAGCTGCATTCGTCGCTCTGTCGTAGTTCGTTAAAAACCACGCTGATAAAAGCTCACTACCCGGAGCATCAATAATGCCCCACGGATATTCGCGTATTTCAATTTAAAAAGAAAAAAACATAATCAAAAAAACATTACCTATCTCTCTTTTTTTGCACCGATTCGATTTTAATAAAACGAAGAGTTCCGGTCGCAAAACACTGATGACCGGTATTGGAGCCAACGCGGTCGAAACAAATCAACCGACTTAATTGCAATTGTTATAACTTCGTTTCATTCAATTTTCATTATCATCGATAAATTTATAACTACCATTTAATTTTACAATAATTTCGTTCACGCCTTTATGGTTTATTACGTATGGTACCTCATTACGTAATCCGAACATCATTTCGAACTACGGTTACACCGAAATATTTATTATGGAAGAGAATGAGAAAGATAGAGGCATTCACTGAAGTGGTTTATTGTTCGAACGTTTTAAACGTACTTACGGATGCTGCACGCATGATCTAAATTGTAACTGTAATCTATTCGATAAATTATCATCACTTCACGTATTTTCAATACCGTTCACATTTTAATTATTCATTTGTTTTCTAAGTATATTCGGGTTTTGTTTTCGAAGTTATTCGATTTATCAATGTGCAAACAAACGGTAGTCCGGAAGAGATTGATTAACTGATACCCATAATAATTCTGGAAAAATATCGAATTATGAAAAAATTTAAAACATATTTAATTCCATGTTCGGTTGCTGGTCTATAAAAATTTATTTTAAAAAATTGTCGTTCACGATCGAAAAATCAGTGATCGACGACAATCGTGGCTAATCGTATTGAATTATATAATATAGAAAATTATTATACCGTGGAATATATAGATAAAAATGAGTATAAAACATACGTATTAAAATTATCATAAATAACAATCAAATAATGTTGAAAAGATATATAAACAGTAATTTATTTTAATTGGAATATCAATTTGGCAAAATAATACAAAAAATATATTATGTAAATACAAAAAAATAGAAGTTATCCAAGGAAATCGTGGAATGAAAGGATGGAAATGATTATGAATAAAAATAAAATAATCCACTTAACGAATAGAGGTTATTTTTAATGAAAATATTCGTTAAAAAATAATAAACGAAAAATAAATAAAAAAACGCTGAAATTATTCAGAAATAGAGATTCGTTTTAATTGGAATATCGATTTGACAAAAAAATCACAAAAAAATTATTATATGAATCCAAAAAAAAAAAAAGTTACGAAAATTATAAAAATGATCGAATACTATTAATACTATTAAGTAACGTATAAGACAAAGAATGAAAGAATTGGCGAGATGGAGAGAAAGTTGCGGAGTACCGTAAAAATAAAACGACCTACAACGGCGAGATTGCCATCCTCGAAGTGACTGGGCTCGGGCACGTGTTCACCGTGGATCAAGCTCGTAAAGTGTTGCTCTCTAGTAGAGTTCTGGTACCGCGTGAAATTGTCAGTATGCCAAAAGCTCGGGACGTTTCGGGTGCAGGGAGGAACGCGAAATGCGTGCACACGTATTATTATACCTTGTGACTACGTATGGGCCTCTATAGGGCATAACTCCGTGGAGTCACGTGTGTTTTGCATCTACGCCTCATTGCACCTGTGCGCCTCTTCTACCGTTGTGCTTTAAGAAGATATATATGCCAGGAATGGATACATATATTTATATATTTGTACATATATTTAGAATCAAGCTAAATAAAGAAGGACCATGCGAAGCTAATGGGAAGGTGCAAATTTTATTTTGGCGTTGTTGTATATATAAGTATGTATAAATAGATCGCGTTTCATGTGAAAATCGTAATTGCAAGAGAGATCAAAGTCAAGAAATAGCCAGGGGTGTGGATACTAATTAAAAGGCTCGGCCACGTTGGGATCGTCACAGCACTGACGAAAAAATCAGGAATACACAAACGAAAAATATTTTGAAGGAATTTTTAAGAAAATTGGAAAAATGTTTGGAAATTTATTTATATGCGGATTATATTGGTATAATCGTACATAAAATTTGAAGAAATATTAATTATTGTACAAGTTATTGATAATTTTTAAAATAAATTTTATCATTTTTATCGAAACATTTTTCTCACTGTGTTTCAATAATAAAAAAATGATATTTTTCAACTTTTCGTACGTTTTTCAACGGAAAATTTCATTGCCATTGTTAATAACTAATTGAAAGCATACATGAATAAAAAATATTGAAAATGAATTGGTAACGGGATTTCATTAAAACATATTAATTATTACAGAAGTTATAAATAATTGATTGAATACAATTTGATCCATTTTATCCAAATACGTGTCTCATCGTTTTAATAGTAAACATTTGATTTGTTGAATCGTTCGAATCGTTCAAAGTTTGGCCAATAGTAATATCATAATCATAACATTACTTTCCTGACCAATTCGAGTTGTTTCACGTGGTGAACGATTTTCGTAACCTTCACATTACGTTCATCCTTCGAAAAGAAAGGTCTTTTTCTTTTACAGGAAATTCGTATTTGTATACCTCGTCCCGCGAATATTACGAAGGTCACTGCTCGTGACATAAATAATAAGAAATACGCGTCGTGTTTCCTCGCTGGAGACGTCCGAGCCACGATTTTTTTTTTTTTGTGAAAGCAGCCCTCATGACAAAATACAAAGAGCAAACGCAATTTCCGTATAGTTTGTAACAGGCCAATGAATCGTCTCTTCTTTCGTATTATATATTGTTTTTATTTAAATTAATTTTTTTCATTACATCAAACGTCACTTAAAAGCTGCACTCGCGAAGTCGGGACGTTTTTTCGGCTTAAAAAACATTGTTAAAGGTCAAACGAGGGTAAATAGGGGGAGGGAATCCCTCCGAGAAGAAAAGTTTGTCCAGTTAATGCGACGAGAGACTTGGCATTCCGTGATGAGTTCGTTCATGCGTGAATGTATAACGAATACAAAAAAAAAGGACCGGAGCACTCCGAGGGACATTAATTAGCGTTGCGTCCTTTTTTTTTCTTTTTTCTTCCCTTTCCCCCCCCCCCCCCCCCCCCCCCCCCCCCCCCAGCCATCGAGGTCTTTCTCATTTCCTCTTCCTAAACAACTCTCGTTTCCCTTTTCTCTTCGTCACTGGGATGATGGCTCGCTTCTTTGCGAGAGTTGATGACCTTTTGAAAATTTCGCCTTTGAGTGCACGCTAGTTTTTATCTTTTACTCTGTTTTAGTATTTTACCTGTCGACGACGAGTCGCGGGAGAGTTCTTCGTTTCGTTTACGTAACGAGTCTGCAATGGATCTTTCCATAGGCAAATACGCCAAGTCCATTCTGTATTAATTAATTCCTTAAGGGGTAGGGGGTTTAGTTTTCGTATCCGGCAATCCCTGAGTTCCAGCAATTCGCGCATTCTGGAATTTTCGAAAAAACGATACTTGCGAAATCAGCATTTTTGAAATGATGCGCTTGTCAGTTTATCGCTGTCAAATTTTCTTTTATTTTTTGGAATTCTTCTTTTTCGAATGATAATTCGGTAGATTGAAGCTTTAATCGGATATAAATTGGATGAAACAAAACTGCGTAGAATTTAATCAATAAATCAATTGATCGATATATTCGCACTGTAAAAAAAAGCTGCCGTGTCCCGAATAAAATGAAATTCTGGAAAAGTCCTTTACAGCTGCACTTTATAGACGAAATTGCTGCTCGTTTCTCACCAGTGGAACGGGCTGTATTGATTAAGAGTTCTGTGTCCAAATTGACGAGCTGCTACTCGCTTACCCCATTTGATTGCTGTTATCGAATCAATCGTTCACAATCCAAGGTGAAATATATTTCAATCCTTTTGTCAGCATCATTTTTGTTCAGCTTTTCGTTTTATCACTTTCTTTTTTCATAGTTCTTTTTTATCCTCGCACTTTTATAATTTTTTTGCCCGTTTGACTTTTATAGTTCTTTTCTTTCCATTGAATTACAGTTACCGAATCAATCGCCCAAAACAAAAATAAATAATGTATTCCAATCCTTTTTCATCCTCATTTTTTTTCCAGGTCTTCGTTTTATTTATATTTCCCCAGTTTGTATTTCATCCACACGTTTTAATCCTGTCCTTATTTATTTCCATCTTTTTGTTCTTTTTTTTTTTAATCCCTTGCCATTTATCTACTTATTTTTTATGTTCAACTTTTTCCAGTTCGTTTCGATCCCTATTTATGATTACCTAGTTCCTTTTTTCCATTTGCTTTTCTAGTTCGTTTCGTCCCTTCGATTTCTCGATTTTTATTTCCATCCATTCGATTGATTCTTTTACATCCATATTTTTCGGCCACATTTTTTTTTTTCATCCCTGTTTTTCCTAATCGAGTCTTATCGTCTTTTTTCCGAGTGAGCTTTTATGCCCACACGATTATTTGTTTACGGGCAAACATATCTGCAAATCGGACGATGTTACTCATGCCCCGTCATTACCCAACCCAACGTCGTGCTTATTTGATTTATCCGGCGTAATTGGCCGCAGTCATATCGTCCATTGCGCCCATTATTTCCAGGCTCAATTAAACGGTGGCGGGTTAAAAAAATAGCCCATCGGAAGTGCTAGATATCGGGAATTGTACGGTTGAATCGGAAATTGAGATAATAATAAAATATTTATGTATGCAATCGTTGCTACCCCGTTGCATCGAAATTATATATATATATATATTCAGGCATTAAAAAAAATTTGTTTATACTCCCCTTGTTTCATTTTCGTTCCCACCTTGCGGTGGCAATCGACCTCCCCCTCTGTTTTGTATTAGCCACGACTTTTCTTTGTTCGTGGGCACGGGGAAACTTCGAAAAACCGAAGCCAATATATCCGATCTCAGGATCACCTCGAAGCTACGGGAAAAAAATGTAATTACTGAAAAATAAGAAAATATAAGTTTTTACTTGTTAAATGAAATATTAAAATTTTCTTACTTCTCGAATAATGGATTTCTTTTTACTACACCTCATACTTCGTCACAAACGCATATAACAAGCATACATCGCATACTGGTATACATTGGTATTTATGTTGTGCGAATGGGTATATAGATTGCACGAAAGAAATGCGGAGGCGTCTCATGTTTATATGGAATTTTGTTTCCGTTCGTTTGACTCCAGCTCGGCTATGCGCTCTCACCGTCGTGTTTTTTGAGTGACAGCGGGTTAAATTTAACTTTGAAAAGCTCCAGCTCGGCCTCGGCCCATCTGAACGGAGAGAAAAATCAAAGAGAATTTTTGAAACATTTATAGACGAATTTCTCTTTTGATACGCGAATCAATGACGTAGAGAGAGAGGGAAGAAGCGAGAAAGAGAGCGGGGAAGCGAGAAACCGTGTAATATTTTTGAGGGACTGAAAATTTCAGGAATTCAATTTACTTTTTAATCTTTTCGGTGATATCGCACGTTAAAAAAAAAACTCGGCGCTCTCGCTCCGTTTCGAGCAGGATGTCAATGGATTCCAAACGGAAGTCACTGGCCTCTGGATGGACCTCGCTGGAGGAGACGCTCTTTAGAAATCCAGTAAAACAGACGATACGATGTGAAAACTTTTCGTTAATTTTTCGTAATTTAAAAAAATCAATTCGGTTCCCGATCTTTTTACGAAAAAAATTACACTTTGAAATAATTGTAAATACTTGAGAATTTCGCGTTTTATTACATTTTTTCAACCGGAATGTTTGTAACGTTGGTACATAATTATTCTTTCGCGATCGATGATGCAATAATTGAAAAAAGCGAGATATCGCTCGCGGGAATGGGGACCGACAAAAAAATCGTCAAAAAGCTTGGAACCCAAAAAACTGCTAACTCCCATGATAATACAATTAATCGATAATTATTACACCACAAAAAAGCCGTAAATCGAGAGAAAAACAATCGGAGTGAATTTTTTACTAAAAGAAAAAACAATTGGTAATTTAAAAATATCGGTATTCCGAACCTAACGCCATTATTTATGGTGTTTCACAGTTAAAAATTGTCAAAATTATATTTTACCGCCGCATTCACCAAAAGTCACTAAACTATGTATATAATTACCATAAATCGTATCGTCCAAAATACATCGAGCGACGATTGCACACACGAGCGAATTCGCAATTTTACATTCCGAATGTTCTTATCGCGTATTTTTTTAAACGTCATGTAGATTTTTTAAAGTGATTTTTCGCTCGATTCCCCTAGCCCCAACGATATTTTTTGCACATTCGCACCGTGGGGAAGCACATTTGTTATGCGAAAGCGAGTGGCGCACGCCGAACGCCAGACTCGCGGTTCATTTATCATTGAAACTCGCCCCCCATACCCTTATCCCCACCCCGGTGACTTTTTACAAGCTTCGGTCGTGTGACGCGATTTTTCAATTCGCAAAAACGCTCACGCTAGATCTTTCACACGTATATGATAGTTTCAATATCTGCGTATGAATTTATACACATCTATTTATATGTACTATCCAGCGAGGGATTTCATCCCCTCTCCACCGCTTCGACTCTTTTTACTTGCACATATGTATATTGTTATTTTCACTAGCCCAGAGG
Source organism: Ophioninae sp. A BG-2022a (assembly GCA_030523105.1). Classification (NCBI taxonomy): domain Eukaryota; kingdom Metazoa; phylum Arthropoda; class Insecta; order Hymenoptera; family Ichneumonidae; species Ophioninae sp. A BG-2022a. Next base: position 15,171 of record JAPYZI010000151.1, on the reverse strand, counting down.
AACTTGATCGATAGTCATGGATATTTTTGTCGTTTTGTATTTACAGAAATGTTCACTCGTATATGGGGACCGTGACGGCTTCGGTGCTGATGGCAATCGTCGTATTCCATCGACACGGTCAAATAGACGGATTGAGAAAAACGTGCAACCTTTCACGAGGCATTAAAAATGTGGAATCTCTCGATAACGTCGGGGGACTGATACGTTTACCAACGTTAAGACCCACGAGTGTTAAACAATCCGGTGTCCCTCGTCAACACGATTTCAAAAATTCGTGCACTAAAAAAAACCCCTTAATACTCGCGGTGGTGATAAAAATAATTATTAACAAAAAAACAATTTTCTGTAAAAGGTTGATACAAAAAATTCGGAACGTTTAAAAATCATTTCTCAAAGTTCAAAAATTCTCGAAACGATTCGTAGAAATAGTTTCCCCGAAATTACAAAAGCTCAAAAAATCATTGGTCGTATTTCCGAAATTTTGGAATTCTAAAATTTGATAATAACAATAAAATAACGATAATAATAATAAAAAGTAAATCTATAAATAAATTAATTAATATTAATGAAATGGTATTTAATAATACTGAAATTGTAAAATTTATGAACCTAAAGAACGTTAATAATATACATTTTTTACACATCGAAAAAAATTTTTAGGATCATCGCCGTTTATTTCGTACGATCGTTTATTTACTCTCGGTACGTTATTTGGGATCGCGTCGATCGGTCGTTTCGAAGTTGACGCAAAACAGAAAATATCTATCTTCGCCGATAAATTTGATCGTCGCATCATCGGAGCGTTTTAATTGTGAGAGAACGGAAAAAAAATGAAATAAAATAAATCGTATTGGTGAGGCGGTGAAAAGAATTCGATCGGATTCTCCTGGCCCAAAAATACATCGAGGTCGTGCGCGTTCGAGAATCCAACGAGGGGGACAATAGAAAAGAACGCTTTGGTGGCTGAAATGACACAATAATAGAGCGGGAAGTACCGCGAGAGGACGTTTCTCCTGTCAAATGATATTTATCGTGATCGACCGAAATAAACGTATTTCGTCGGAATATCGAAACAGCCACGTTTCGAATAACAAAGTTTTGATTCTCACCTTGAGAATGTTCAATGTGGACACGCGATGTTGACAAATTTATCGAAAGGATTTTGAGCGAAAATGAAGGACCGAATAATCAATCGGAAACTTTCCTCCAAATCAAATATCGCTCCTCGACTGAGACACATCGAAGATCTTTTTTCTCAAAAATCGTCGCACGAGCTGCGAAGATTTTCGATCTCGAAACATCTTTTGCCTGCTGTGCTGCTGTGCTGCTGCGCATTCGTCCCAAAACCGGCTGTATCGGGTGAGCAACTTTTTCATTTCAACGAAAAATAACAATTTCTACGCTCGTTTTACATTCATTTACATCAATTTTTTGTACATCATTTTTCATTGTCAAAATTATTGATAACTGAGAAAATTATAAAAAAGGACGAAAATATTAGTAAAAGTTAAATTCGAATTTACGAATAAATGTTTGTTAATGTTTTTTATAATCAATATTTAAAATATTTGCAAAATTTGATATAACCAATATTTAAAATATTTACAAAATTTAATATTTTCCTTTCCGAAATGTAACTTTTCCAACTCGGGTTTTTCGTTTTCCAATTTTTTTTTCTCGAAATTTCGTAATTGAAGATAGTGGGAAGCAAAACCGGGGGGAATGGAGATAGTTCAGCGTAATTCGGCGAGAAGCTCAACGCTGACGGTGGAACCGTTAATTTTTGCTTCTCATCTTAAACCATCAGGGTCGCGTACGTACGTATAGAGTTTTACAATTTACCAGGGTTAGAGCTTGGATAAGTAGTTTCCAAAGTACGGTAAATGTGGCGTGGTTTACTCCGTGCGGTAATTAGACGATGAAGGGGCGTTTTGAGGTCGAGAACCTCGTGGTTTTCGGGGAGAAAAGTTAGTTATCGCCGCGTACCAACGGTCGATCGAAAAGTTTCGCGAGCGATTTCTGCACGATAAACGTTCGCTTCGCTCGGATCTTTTGGCTTGGTCAATACACGTATACCCTTTGGTCAAATATTTTCTAATTCATGGAAAATTAAGCTTCATTATCGAAGAACGTTCCATCGTTTTTGAAAATTACGTGAGAGGGTTTTTTCAAAATGCCATTTTGCACTGTATTACGATGAGGCAATGCATTATTTAGAAGGTTCAACGGATTCAATTTTATTGGCTTTCTGTTTTTTAGTAAAGAATTCACTAGAAACAAAACCTCGAAATTTTTGGTTTCAAATGCTTTTCCAAACGATGTGCAATACGAAACGATCGGTTCGTAGTTCAAATAATGAAGAATTTCTTTTAGAAAATAATTTTCGTTTTTGAACAAATCCTTTTATGGAAAGATTACAAATAGTGTGCTCGAAAGTGTCGCACAGATTCGTCGCTCTATTCTCGCTCGGATTTGCACGTTCTCTAATTTTTTCTCATTTTTATAACTCCCCCCACCCCATATCCCTCTCCCAAGCAGTTACTCACGTTTAGGACAAATTTCGCTCAATTAATAAACCAGCCCTGCGACGTTACGTTAATTTATGCTCGTGGAATGATTCACTGCACTTCTCGCCACTCCGGAGAGTTTCTCTTTTATACTTTTGCGACGGAAGTCCCATCCGGTTTTTCGCGAAACGTCAACCTCTTCCCGTGTCCAACACTTGAACCAGACCCGACCGTAATTCGCGAAGAACGTTTTCGTTTTCTTTATACTTTGGAGCCTCGAAGAAAGCTCGAAAAAACCGACTCTTTTCTTTATGAACAAAAGAGCCGACTAACAAATTTAATGAACAAATTCTTATTATTATCAATGATAAAATTAATTGTTATTCGTTTTACTGAAACAACAAACCAGTAAATCAATTATTTTTATCAATAAATTCGCTGTTCAAATCGATGATTCATTGGTACACGTAGTTCACGTATACTGCCTGTTTTTTTTATTACAGTAATTTTATTTATTTATCAAGCTTTAACGTTGTTTATTTATTTATTGATAGTTATTGACACTTAAAGATTGATAATTTATTAATAGATGTGTAGTAATATAATATTATACATTATATATCAACAACAGAGCTTTTTTACTTCACCTAATATATACATATAAAAAGATACGTGTACAAATTAATAATTTATTATATTTTATAATTTACTAATATACAACAGCAAACAAAGAGCGATTAACGTTTCACTTGTGACTTCCTTCATTATCGCGTGGTCAGGATCGTTTCTCCTGAACTCGTAGCCAAAAAAATGAATTCTCCAGTTAACAGAATCGGGAGTATCTGAAATATTTCATAATTTTCCGTTTCATCGAAAACGAAGGGGCATACCAATGAAATATTTATACCCAACTATTGTACGAGTTTGGAAACTCCTTCGGGTTAAACCACCCAATAATTCGCGATTGCAAATTCCTCGCGAACTTGTGGCTTCGTTGGGCATCCACTTGGTTGGTGAAGGAAATGAAGTCAGGGAGAGAGAAGGAGAGAAGTAGGAAAGGGAGAGCCAGTCTATGAGAGAGTTGGATGATTGTTTTTCACGCCTTTTCTGATAGATCCCACTTCTATGTCCGAATTACCACACATTTTTGGAGCTCATCTAGGGATTTTTTTGTCCACTATGGATATCTGGATTTACTCCTCACTCAGTATTTCAGACGGGTATTATCCATACATCCGGCGATACTTTGGACCAATGACTTCTCAGTGTCGGACGTCTATACAAAGGGACAAAAAAAAGTCCCTAGACGGGCTTTCAAAATCTTTGATGATTCGTGCATCGGCTGACGTTCAATTATGATCAAACGTTACTCGATGTGAGTTCGTTTCATCGTAAAATGCCAGGAAGTTCAACCTCGAAACATCGACCTATTACACGTGAAGAGGATGAGGTTTGGTCTGGATTTTCATATTGAATCATACTGAACTCGAATTTATGAAATTAATTGAACTGGAAAATAATGAAACATACGAATGAAACTTCGATTAAAATATCGATTAGAAATTAAACAAAATTTCTAGAGGCGTTTTTTCGAACTGAAGCAATGATAGACAAACCCAATTCGCTGATACACCTTATCAAGAAATCACAGCTCAATTCTTTGTCCATTTCTCACTCCTCGTTTGAAAATTCGTTGAATGCCCCATTTATCGAGTCATTGATTGGCTATTATTTTCAGCGATTCAATCTATACCTCATTATTAACTAACTACTCGAGCTTGTTACTCCCATCCATTTTTTGCATTATCGTTCGATGCTTTTCTTCGTCATTTCTTTTCACTCGAAGTATATCGTTACCCCAAAATTTCCAGGGACCATACGATTTCGTACGCTATTGTCGGAGTCGAAAAAAAAAAAAATGAAGATCGGAGATAACCGTTTGCTTCTATGTGGTCTGGAAAGTGCAGACCTTCAGCAATGTTGGGTATACGCTGAGGATAATTTCTTAATCCTGGGTTGGAACTTTATATCGTACATATAGATATGTATGGTAAGGCCAAGAAAGGCTCGCGATTATTCGAGGGAGAAATTCAAACACTTTAAGTCTCTCGATAAATCTCCTCCGGGGAGAAATATTGTACAAGCGCAATACCACACGCAGAGCTATGCGACGCATAAGGGGGGGAGGAAGGGAGAGGTGGATGATTAAACTTTTCGTACATAATATCTACTTACCGCGGATTTAAGCCGAGGATCTATGAGACGTAAGTGGAGGCGGAAATTGGAGGAAGGTGAGCGAGAGAGAGAGAGAGAGAGAGAGAGGATATGGAGAACCGTTGGAGCCAACTTGGTTAATGAGTCACCTTAAATGCCGTATTAAAAAGTCCCGGTCTGTTTTTTTCCCTCTTTTTATCGAGGATGTTGAACACGTTTCGTGGTACTCGAATTCTCTGATTATAGGCAAATACATCTTAGCTGCCCGCCCAATGATATTGGCTGGTACTGCATTTTCGCTAATGTCTTTAAAACGGTGATGTATTGGAATGCAAATGGTCTTCAGCTTAATTTACTCGAGTCACGTATGTCCATATGAGTCGCGGACAGCAAATGAAGGTCAACCAGTTTGATCTTTATCCACGCTGCCACCCAGGATAACACTATCCTACCGTATGTAAAACAAACAAAAAATCTGCAGGTTGTTTGGAGTTCGGATTGGTTTTTTTTGGTTATTTGGTTGTTTATAATTTTGAGTAATTTTATTTAGGTTATTTTTTTAAGTAATTTTGTTAAATAAAGATAATTTGTTATAAGTATAAGTATATTTTTATTTTGTTAATAATTTTTTATTATCTTAAATTGGCCGAAAGTTTTTTTTTGCTAGGGCATAACAAATTTTGTCATTATCCTTCCTCTGGTTGCCACCATCGTTCTGAGGTTTCCATTCGTTTTCTCGTTTCCCAACGCGTAGAAATTCTGTTAGTCTTGTTAAGGGCATGGCAGTTTACTTTTATGTATCATCTCTATTGCAGTTATGTATATTTATGGAAGTGTACGTGTACACTTGTACATTCGAGTCTACGTACACGCCAAATCGCCCTTGCCTTGGACCATTAAAGTTTTTCCTGCCTCTCAGCATATTGCAGCCTGTCGGGAAAACGAGCCAGATGTTTGACTTTCGAGAAACGGGCATGAATAGCATTTCTTACGTCGAAGTGCTCGTAGGTTTTATTTTATTTTTTTCTTTATTCTTTTGGGTGAACGATAAAACGATATCGAGGGTTTCTTAAAGTCACCTGTGCATTAAAACTCTTTGTTCTACGATTTTACTTTTTTCACGTTCGATACGTTTGTGGCGAGCCAAATATCAAATTCGTTTTCATTTCTTTGATTATTAACCCAATATGGAAAAATTGGAGATGAGATGCTTTATCACTTAACTATACGAAATCTGGTTTTTCGTTTTTTAACGATTTATATATTTGAAATAAATAAATCTTGAAATACTTTTTTATTTACCGGATAATTAGGTTAATATAAAAAAAAACGTTATTCATTGCAATTTTCAATTACGTTGTAGTTTGTATTTTGGTATTTCGAGTCTTACATTTTATACTTTTAGACTGAATCAACATAAAAATACATTTTCATTCTGCTGTTAAATATATTTATATTGACGTTTTAATTAAACTTTAATTTCTAAATTCGATGAAAAAAAAAACAAATAAAAAATGATTTAATTAAAAAAAGAATAAAAAATAATAAAAAAACGTTCGATCGATTCAGCTTTTTAATTGGATCGCGACTGCATCGTAATTCGTTTTTTAAATGTGCTCTGCAATTTGAATTCCGATTATCCTCGTTTCCTGTTTTATACGTTCCCTTTTAATCGAACAGGAAAATACGTGTTTCTGGAAAATCATTTGAGATTACCGCGTATGAACAATCACAGGAGAAAAACGTTGATTCTGCTAATTACGGTGATAATGAGAATAATAGTTGCGCGAGTAGGATTTCAATTGCACATCATACACGTAACGCGAATCCACCACGATATTAATTCGACAACGGTTGTTATAGCCGTTACAGGCTCGCGTTTACGAATGATTTCAATTGTTTCCACGTGAGCATCGCGTTCTTTTATTTATGCAAATAAATGGCAATATTCACTTTGAATAGCGTTAATTCTGTTTTCGCGTAGTATTTTGCTACACGGTTGATACAGATTAGTCCAACTGGACTGACAATTGCCGATTCAGATTAATCTGACCCTCCGAAAAACTCTGCGTTTTTCATGCTGCAAAAAAAAAATTGAAAAATCTTCGAAGGTCAAACGTGCAAATCCATATTCCTAACATTAGGCGTAGGAAAAAGAAATCCATGATTTTTTCGAAGAAATGGCTTTAGTTATCTGTATTTCGTATTGTATACGTTTAATCGGGTTACACTAGATGACGTTGGAAATATGAGATTTCGTACTAAACGAACTTTTTCGCCAATTTCGTTATTGGTTGACTCCAGAAAATAATGGATTTCTTTTTACTTCACCTAATATAAAGAACTTTCCTTTTTCATTTTCGTGCTTTTACATCGTTAGCCGTTTCATCATGAAACAGGTATCGCGAGGAGTTTTCAAAGTTCTAGAGGAGGTGGAAATGGAATCAATATTGCGAAGGTTCTTGGAATTTTCACCAATTTGTCGACAATTTCGATATTTTTTTTTTTACATTCGCTTTTTTTTTTTTTTCTGCACGTTGTGTACGTCACCGATCGCTTTGGTGGGTATTCGCGGTCGATACTACGCGCTCAACGAGCAACGATGCGAATCGAGGACCAGTGCATCGACGTATCGAGCCAAAAACGTAACTTCGAACGTAGAAATGACGAAAAACGTTGGCAGTTGGAAGATGTTCATTTGCTACAGACTAGTATTACTTTGGAACGTCCGTTGGATGTACCGTAAAAAAAAAAAAAAAAAAAAAAAATCACGGCAAACTCCGGTACGTTCCGAACGAACACACGTTGTATATTTGACCATCATCCCGTGGATGTACCAGCGATTCAAACGGCAGAGCGCAAATTGAGCATATATATTTTCAGCAGTAGGAAACATGCCGACCGAGCGATAAAACATTCACGCGTATACTCCCACGCGGATGTAACGTTAATGCGCGCAATTAATCCATAAACAGGTGGAGACACGTCGAATTAAAGAGCGAAGAGTTGGTGACAGGAAAACCCGAATCCGAAATGAAAGAAAAAAAAAAAAAAAAAAAGACCTGGCTTTCCGTCCTCACCCTGACATAATTCATGGTCAATATGTGTGTGGATGGACCTGCATGTAAATGCGTTTTTCTACGTGCGCGAGGGGGAAAGACTGGAGATTTGTTACATTGCGTGTATGTACGTCCAAAAGAGACGGAGGGAAAAAGAGAGAGAGAGAGAGAGGAGGGAGAGTACCTGTGCGATGGTAACGCTAGTTTCTGCAATTACGTGGGACATGAAGTTCATCTCTGTGTAACATGTTTATGCGATGTTAAATTTACGAACGCGAAAATGCAATGTTCACCTCGAAACTAAGCAACGTTGGCTATCGGTATATCTGATAGAAATGGAATAGTTTGGAAACGTATACCAACATTTAGAAAAAATAGATGTTTGATATTAGGGTAGTCTAATAAACGACCACAACCAATTGCTTTCAATATCTCCGTTTCGACTAGATTTTGGTTTTTAGTTCTGCATTTTTGACTCTTTTGATAATGGAACTCAACATTTCTCGATACGAATTTGTTGCGTTGGGCCAGGGTAGTTTTCCGAATGATATCTATATAAATACTCTTTGGTTTATCCAAAGGTTACACTGAATCATTGGCTATTGTGAGGAGGAATCTGAAACCGAACGCTTCCAACGTGAACTTTTCTGATACGGTTTACGTTTAGGTCTCCATGTCTGACTGTTTTAATAATGGACAAAACCATTTTTTTTTTCGAACCACCTTTTGGTATCAGCTAATGGTCGATCTTCCAAGTGCCCGAATATCTGTATTAAAATGTTTTTGTAAAAAAGTAAATTTGGCGACGTTGAGGCTTAAAGTTTAGCTTCCGCGAGGACGAACTCAAAGCCGTATGCTTCCAACATCATCCTCTTTCAATTAGGCAGTTTATATGAGCACACAAAGAGAGGCCACAAACCTCGTTTGCTGGGCGAACTCTGCACGCGCTTGTTGATTTAGGGCTTTCGTGTTATTTTTGGTATCTCGCGGACAAACGAATGTTTTCGTGTTCATGTAGGTCGAATTCCCGATGTAATTTGTCCTCCTACCGTGCTTCCTAAAACCGATTTTTTTTGCTGCCAACAATATCGATTTTAGGATTAAAGAGATACGAAAGAAAATAACATTGCCACATATTTTAATAATTTATTATTATTATTAATTGTTACAAATTATTATGATTATTATTCATTTGCAGTTCTGTAACGTTTTTGAAAAATGAGTCTTCAAGAGGGCAAGCTCTCGAGTGTTATTTTGCATCGGATTTTAAGTAAAAACGATTGAAATTTCTAGCCAGCCTACAGGTCTTAAATTCGCAAAAACGTATTCTGGTTAAAAAAAAAAAGATTATTCAGACGATTGGAAAGCATTTCGTCAAATACACCAAAATTCAGTCGGTCAAAGTCACGGGCGATAGGTAGTTATCAATGTTTTCGTCAGGATGTGGTAAGCTTGTGTTTTTTTTTTTTAATCGGTTATAAACATTTTTGGCAAGCCATGTGTATATTTACTTTACGTATGCCCGTTTCAGAAGGAAACGGTTAACAGCGTGAGAAGATCGATCTCGTGTCTGGCTTTGACATCTGGTTTGACGAAAGAAAATAAACACGGAAGTTGAACGAAAATGCGAGCCTTGATTTGATTCACAGGGATATATGCATACATGCATATCGGGATTTATACGGTGTCCCAATATTTTTGTAATCAGATGGAGGCAAAAGGTCGCTTACCGAAAGGTTATCGATCTACCGATATTTTTTTTTTTACTTTTACTTTTTCCATAAAAGGAAAAAAAAAAAACGTTCTTTGCGAAAGCCGCATTGATTTTCGTGTGGCTTTTCATTTTTTTTTATAGGTGGTCATTCACGTCTGATTGCATCGTTTTGTTCGCTACCTTTTTTTTTTTTTTTCATTTCTTCAATCCACATTTTCCAATCTCGCCGCTCTCCTCATTTCAATTGTCGGTGCATCGCTGCGTCGAGGTCGCCCTGTCGATAACAGTGAACTTCATTTTAAAATCTTCTCTCTCCTGAGTCGGAAACAAAATGTCGAGGAATCACGGGTAAACGACTGGGAGCGTTGGAATTAATGCTATCTCCGTTAAATCTTTGGATTTGATCGGTTCAGTCAGCAATTCTGTTTCGGGTCTTCAGCTTTGAGTTCCCGATAGGTATTGAAGACAGGGGCAGAACTTCTTCTCGATATTTCTACACGTGACTCAGGGGGATCGTCAGTCGAAGGGAAAACGGGTTCTTGGTGTTGAAACAACTTTGGAACTCAGTCGACTACAATGAGAGACTATGGATCAGGGAGTATCGACTATAATTAGTCGCTCCGTTTCACGAATAGGCGTATTGCGTCACGAGTGACATTGCAACGCGTTTCAGCTGCAAAGCGTTTCCGGCTGTCATCGTCGTCTTCAATTTTCATTTCAGTTGTATTTTCTCTTCGATTTTTTCAACCGCCCACCCGTATGCATGAAAACGGATACGCTGTCGCGTTTCAATTTTCAATTTGCTCTTTGAGCCATTAATTATTATATTTGGTCACCCCTGGGGCTCCATTCGATGCAAAAAAAAAAAAACTTTTCAACGTTTTATTTCCATTCGAATCCGTAGCAAACGTTATCGCGTTTCGTTAATGTATTTTCATGCCGGATATAGCGATATTTCGTTTTTTCCAATTGCGAGCGGGGGATTGAAAAATAGGTTGGAAAAATTGCATTCAAACGGAATCGGGTAAATGAAGCCGTATTGGATCTGTATTCTCTCGGTAACTCGACACGGTAGTATCTGCGTTGAAAATTAGTTGGAGCTTTTGGTAATATTCGAATTAAGTTATGAACAGGTATTTATAGTAACTCGAGCATTCCTGAATTTTCACTCGAAATGATGATTTCGCTTGCTAATTGGTAAGAAAATCCATTATGTTTTGAAGACGTTTCGAAACGGGTCAGATTTTATCACGTGGCTGCTGAACGACGATTCGTTTTAAACTTTTATGGACGCCTCAAGCTCGATATTTCTTGTCTCCATTAAATTTAATAAATTTTTTGGAATTTCGGTAACGAATCGTGTACGCTTCTACAGGAGAGACGAGAGAATGCGTGGATTGGAAGGAGTCTCGTAAACGAAGAGTTTGAAAAAAAAGTCACGGCCATTGAGAACTTTTTTAAAAATCGCTTTTATCGCATTTTTTCGTCAATCGACGGTCTTGCGAACGCCTCCCTATTCGAGTCTTCAAGCTGCTCATCGTTCTTGCCTGTTACTGCCCCCCCCCCCCTGCCGCTTTATCCTATATTACTTCAATTATACACAGACACTCAAGCGTACACACATACATTTTCTAAAATCACTCTTTTCGCCCCATCTCAGCGTTCGTTGACTTTTTTATTCATTTTTTTCGTCTCTTGGTACTGGGCACTTTTTTTTTCTCGTATTCGAGGGCGGCTTGGAAAACGTCGTAAATTCTGACGGGTTGAGATTTTTTTTATTTGATTTTTTTTTTCATTTCTCATCGTAGTTTTTCTTGCCAGCCATATGTCGCCTTAATTATGGGTAGGGGTGTTTTTTGTTTGCCACTCTTTTGACCCTTACCCTTTTTTAAAGTACAGCCGTCGATTTTGGGGATAAAAAATGAATGACTGTAGTAGAAGCCCTAAATTCTCGTGGTGAACGATAAGAATGGTTTACCTTGTATGAACGATACACCTGTCGAACTCGAAATGTGGGATCTACATTTGGCGAAAGGGGAATTTTTTTTTCTAATTTTTTGTTTGGCCAATATTAGATAATCTGCTCAGAGGATGAAACTACTTCGAAATGGATCAATAAAAAAAAATATTTAAAATCCAATTAATAATAATTCAGGGGTTGATCTGGGTTGGACCATCGATTCAAAATTCGACTACCAACCCCTCGTTTCACGGATTACATTCCGTCGGGGGACACCCTGTATATGCATGAAGGTGTGTATATGTTCCCACTGTAATATGATTATTTACGTTTCGAACAATACTTGGATGATTCAATACAAAGAAAAAATGTAATATAATGTATCGCTCGAGGGTATTAATATAATCAGCGTAATTGTGAATTAATGGCTACTGGTAATTATAAGAATAAATTCGATGACAATAATTGCGGTATAACAAATGCGAAAATGCACGGGAATCGAATCTTTAATTAAATATAATATGCAAATTATACGGTAATTTAATTTTTTTTATTTTCAAACGTATTATACGGTCAAAATATTCGTAATTCTTCGTTTCGTAATTGATTTAATTTAATTTGCAAAGCACTTTTCAATTCCTATTTTACATTCATTTACATTTTATATTTAATTACGTTCATATTATGAAAATTGTTATTAAATTATTGAAAATATCTTACTAGTTTCATATGTTATCAAACAAATGTGCAATTTATTATTTGTCGCTTTATCTGTCGTCAAATTTTGAAAGCTACGATCATCGTTCGTGTAAGTAAAAGCGTTTCCCTAATAAACTCTGAATTCAAGAGAGACTCGTAATTGTCTGAATTGTGTAAATAAATACTTTTTCTGAAATTTAAATTTAAATAAAAAAAAAGAAATATTTATGTTATGCATTAATTTCTGAAATCCCAGTATAAGCAATTCATTACGAATCAATATCAAATTTTAGCTAATTTCGAAATAACGTTTTTCCTTTGATATTAATTAGACCAAAAAACCCTTTGAGGTGACAAACATTTGTCGTTTTTGGAAGGTTAAAAAGCTCGTTTTCGTTTCAATTGTACGACTGGACAAATACTTTTTTTTTTTGTGAACTTTGTGGATTGTTTTACGAGTGAGTCCAGTTTTTGTGGAAATTGGAATTTTGTCTCGAATTTTCGTCGTTGCTCTGTGATTTATAGCAGGAAGCTATTCAAAGCTGTTTCCCTCTCTCTCTCTCTCTCTCTCTCTCTCTCCCGCTCTCAATATAGTCCGCCCCAATAGCGTGTGCCTGGAACGTTTCGTTGCATCAAACGTAACGGACGATTACTCCAAACTGTTTGCCCAATCTCGGATAAACAAATAAACGAATGGCACCCTCGTGAATTCGTACACGTATGAATGCATTATCACGGAAAACTGAACGCCATTACGGACTCCTTTACGAGTGTCGCATATGGCGCGATCGGTACTTTAACGGCTGAACGGGCTGAGCACACGTGGCGGCTACGTGATTCGCTGTATTTGGAGTTCCAGGATTCAAAAAAAAAAAAAAAAAAAAAAAAAAAAAAAAAAAAAAAAAAAAAAAAAAGAAACGTTCTACGCGAAGTCTTTTTTCAAAATTTTAGCTCGTCAGTAAAGCGTCTGCGACAAGGCAAGAAAAATTGCGAATAGATAACGGAAAATTGAATTTCCCATATTCACTTTGTTTAATATCCATATTTCATATGGAATTTTCATAGCATTTTTTTCGTATTTCGTATGGGGTTTTCATAGAAATTATACAAAAATATAAATTTTCTAGTTTTATGTCAAGCTAAAATCAATGAATTTTGTAAAAGTTACATCAAAATCAATATTTATTTTGATTTACGATAGTTATAAAGGAATGAACCAAGTAAATTGTGAGCTGCTGTTTTTTGTTGTTAATCGCTAATAGAGTTCGTATCCACATTTGAAGGTTAAAACTTTTCCGTCCTGGGACTTTGATCGATTCATCCTTATTCCGGCAGTTTCTACACGTTCACCATTCAACGATTAATCAATGCGCCATGAACAAATCGTCAAAAACATTCTCCATTAGTACTTGGGATATCCAACATCCGAACGGGGACTCTCGTGACTAGGAATTGCCATTGTAGGTTGCGTTCATCGACGAAAACTGACTCATCGCTTCAAGGGAATGACGAATGCGTTCCTAGCCACCTCGAAATTTTTAAATCCAATTTATCCCGTATTATGCAACTGATTGGAATGATATTTATTGTGTATGCAGGACGCTTGCTCTAAGAGGAACTTGGCATTTATCAAAATTCAGTTCAGCGATTTTCTCACTGGCGGCGCAGCGGCTCGCATTCTCCGTTCTTACCGACTGCGCTTGCATCCTTCCGAAGTATGAATATATTTGTTGACTTGTCACTTGTTACTTGTTCACTACGCGAATTTGTAATCTCCGTTGCTACGACAGCTACCGTAAGCTGTAGCAGAGAAAAATGTCAAAAAAATATTCCAGAAAAGTTTTTTACATTTTCCCAGTTTCATTTTGCACTTTCGGCAAAAACTCGGGCATATTCGTAATCAGCAGGAAATTTCCGATTAAATAGACTCTTTTAAGAGGTTTAAAATGGAAAAAAATATATTTCGTCTTCCCCCGGCCGCTTCTCTGGAATCTTGAAAATCACGAAATTTCAAAAGAACGTAGAATGAGCTTCTCGTATGCTATGGACATTCAATAGGGGAGTTTGGAAAAGCTTTTTGCCTAACTTGAATAATGGCGTTGGATTCGTATCGATATCTCTTTTAGTTTTCCCGGAAAGTCTACTCGAAAAATCGGAAAAAAAGAGGCAAAGGGGTATGTATGGAAAAATTTGCAAAAATCGATGGTCCGACTTTCAAATTCTGCCAAAAATCAAAAAATTATCGAATTTTAATGATTAAAAAAGCATTTTGAAAAGAAAATCATAACGAAGAGATTGAGCACAGAGTGGAGTGCCAAATCCCAAAGGGAAAAAAGTTATCGACGTTTTAGTGAAAAAATGTATTTTACCCAAAAATCGAAAAAAATTTTTGATTTTTAATATTTTTTTTATAGGTCCTTTACGATGTAATTTGATCTCCTGAATACGAATCTACGATTAATTTCCCCAAAAACCCAAAATATCTATGAAAAAATCGTAAAAAACAGTTTAAAACACGTTTTTCTTTGCTTCGTTACATGCTTTCGACTAAAATTCTATGATATTTGTAATCAGCATGAAATTTCCGATCAAATAGACCCTTTTAAGAGTTTAAAAACGGAAAAAAAAATTTTTTCGACCTCCCAGGCCACTTTTCCAGAATCTCAAAAATCACGATATTTCAAAAGGTTGTAGAGTAAGTTCCTCATACGCTATGGGGATTCAATGGGGGAGTTCGGAAAAGGTTTCTGCCTGACTTAAATAATGGCGTTGGATTCATATCGATACCTCTCGTAGTTTCCCCGGAAAGTCCACTTGAAAAATCGCTAAAAAAAACACAAAGGGGTATGTATGGAAAAATTTGCAAAAGTCGATGGTCCAACTTTGAAATTCTGCCAAAAATCGAAAAACGATTGGATTTAAATGATTAAAAAAGCATTTTGAAGAGAAAATCATAACGAAGAGATTGAGCGCAAAGTGGAGTCCCAAACCCTAAAGGGAAAAAAGTTATCGATGATT